>VYZP01061134.1:1007-43507 GCA_013400635.1 Hypocryptadius cinnamomeus | reverse complement strand
CTGTGTCCAGCTAACTCAGATCTGTTCCTTGTTTGTGGCAAGGAGAGACCTTATAAGAAAACCCCCAAAATACCTAATCACTTGCATCAGGGATGTGCTTTGTCTTCAAAGTCAAACTAATGCCTAGATTAATTGCTGTCATAAAGCATATCTATTTTTAATGGTTCCTCTGCACTTGAGCTTTCACACAGACCTCTATTTCTATTTTAAACTTAATGGGAATACTCATTAAGAAAGGGAAGCACCTTCCCAGAGGTGTAGACTGAGCAGTAACTTTTACAGCCCTTGTCCAGTGCAGTTCCCAAGGGTACTCTGGTAAATGTGGGGCTTAATTAACCATGCTGTCTCCAGAAGTAAATCCATCTCTAGTGTGATTGTTACAGAAATTAAGACTGCCCTAGCAGGAGAACATCCTCGACGTGATTTCCATTTATATCCAGTATTTGGTCCTAGCTCTGTACCATGGTCTGCTCCCAGGTACTTCCTGTGAGTACACAGACGTTGCTGATTGTGTTCAAACATTGGTGCTTTGCCACTGTAAACCGTCCTCCATGGACCCCTGTAATTCTCTTGCTTCTTGTTGCAGACATATAGTATTTTTTAAGACATTAAATAATTACCTTGACCACAAAGATATTTAAATTGGGATTTGACAGCATCATTCCCCACCTCCCTCCCAGAAGGGAAGAGAAAGGGTGGGCATTGCAAAGCCTATTTAATGGATCAATACCTTTTAGAATGATCTTTTTTCAGTTTGCATTTTTAGCAGAATCATAGATATATCCAAATGTCCCTAAGACTCTTGATATGGAGTGTCAGCTCTTCACCTTGTTAAGCAGAGAGGAGGTATTTTTTGTTCATTTTGGAAGTTGGTGTAAGGTAAAGATGGCGGGCATGCAGCAGCATAAATAAATGCATCACGAAGACATGTGAAATGCATTTTTATTTTTTTCATGTCAGAACACCAGCACTGAACTAAGCCCTCTTTTAAGGTTCTTGCCAGGCTTCTAGTAATTTGATTAATTTCTCTTATCATCAGTACAATCTGTATTCTTGAAAACATTTTGGTGTTTAGAGTTTCTGTTAAAGCTGTTCTTAAACAAGCCCAGTGTTTGTGAATGACCACCAGGAAGTCAGAAACTCTCCTGTGCCTCAGCAGGGAATGTGGCTTTGGCTCTGGAAGGGGCCACTGCCAAGTGAGAGTTGATTTTTGACCCTTCCAGTTACACTGCCATTAAACGGCATTTAGAGTAGAAAGGGAATTTGAACACAGACTTGTCAGTTTTCAAACCACAGGCTTCAGAGAGCGGAAAATAATTGTCAGTCTACACCATGCATTGGGGAATGCTAACTATGAAGAGTGAGAGGTTCTGCCCTCAGATTGATTTTTTTCTGTGTGTTAAACTGCAGTGCATAACTTTGTAAGCTGAGGCACAGGTAAAATGTAGGCTATTTACCATTTTGACTCATTTCCCCCCCAGTCCATAGGCTGTAAGTACCTGATCCTGTGTTAACAGAGCACACTCAGGAAGTGGTGTCAACTCTGATAAATCTGCTTGCCTCTGCCTTAGTGTGAGACATCAGCCAAAACCAGGGTGATTTGCTTCATATTTTGGGATCTTCAGAGAAGTGGTGGCAAATTTAAAATATCTGTCAGAAGGATAGGAAACCTGATAAGATTCAAGCCAGGAAGTAATGTGTTTCTGCTTCCACTGCCCTCTCCGAGGTGTACTGAGGAGGATTAGGTCACACTGACAAGCTGACTGAAGAGCTGAGCAGTAACTCAGGGTTTGAGTTTGTACACCTTGCTGCAGCTGCTTTCCTGTAGTTCCCTTGTTTCTCCATCAGTTATTCCAGCTCTCAGACTGTTGATTCATGTGGTGTATGTGCCATGTTTGGAGCTGAATTTCCTCATGTGTATTGGGCACAGCAGTAGGAACAAGCAGTAACCCCTGAATCCCTGGGTTTTCCCTTACAAGTCTTTAGTCTTAGCATGCAAGGTCAGTGCCACTGCTGGGCTCGAGAAGAACCAGAAACACTCTCCCCATTGCCCCAGGCCAGATCCCTTGTCCCTGACGTGCAGCCACTGTCTCAGGCAGAGAGAGGCATTTCTGAATGGGTCACCAATGGCAGTGAATTTTGTTGTTCCTCTCCTACAGCAAAAGGAATGCCCTGTGATGGAAGACAGAGCCAGCTGAGCACTGATCCTGTTCACTTCCTGCTCTCAGAAGGGTTTCCCCCCACTCCTTCCCATGTCTTCTGTTCACCAGTCTGGTTCACAGGACCTTGCTGTCTGACCCAGTCACCTCCAGATCAGCACATCTGCTCTGGTTGCTGCAACCCACGTAGCACTGCAGTGAACAGTTAAGGGTTGAAGAGTTAAGGACTTTATTTCTGCACACCCCTTACTCTGCTGTCCCTCTTTTCTGCCTCCCCCAGCCCACTGCACCAGGAGGCTTGGTTTGGGAGGGAGAGAAGGAACCACAGGCGAGGGTGGCTGGAAGGAAAGCTAAGGTACTAGGGCTCACTAGGTGGCTCTGAACCAGGCTGGGCCACGTTGGGCTGCGTGAGAGGACATCTGTGGTTTTTTCCTTGCTGTTTCTGCCCTTGATTTGTCCTGCAGGTCTGAGCACTGTGCTGCCATTATTTCATGATAAAAAGGAGTTAACAGTGGTTCCACATCTGCAAAAGCATGTTGAGGCCACCAGAGAAAAGGGCAGTGCACAAGGTAAGTGTTTATTCTAACAGCAGGACACCTATCTTGAGGGTACTTGAAAAAAAGAGGGAAGATAGAGCAGAGGAATGTAAACAGGCTGGCTTTGAAGGCTAGGACCATCTTGTTCAGTCTAGATCAAACACCAGCTTCTAGGCATGGGCATGAGCCCAAGAGCACACGAAGTGCAAGCACAGTTCAGTGAGCACACTGGTGTCCCTGGGCTGCACCAGGCAAACACTAACAGCAAAGGAGGAATTAAGCACCGGAGCACACTGACAGAGTTATGTTTCCTTAGAAATCATTAAACCCAAAGGCAAGTTGTTTTATAAAGGAAACACCCTGTGTGAAGTGCAAGAGATGAGAAATGACAGGGAATTGGCTCCTAACCATACTATGAGCTTGGAAAAAGCAGCAGATGTAGACTTGTGCAATTTTCTAGCATGTAATTTGTTTTTACATTATGTACAACTTGAGGTAAAATACACTGAGACCCTGTCCCACAGCTCATGTTAGACAGGCAGCATGGCTGTGTAAAGGTGGTTTCTAGTTCTCTCTCCATCCTGTATAGCTGGCTCCTCTCAGGGGCAGTCAGTGTGTGTGAGAAAAAAGTGTGCTGAGACCTGGTTTTACCACTGGCCATGGCTGCTCAGAGCCCAACAGCTTCTACAGGGTCAGAGCCAGCCCAGACTCTGGGGCTGGGGAGAGCACCCACATTCAGGCTGCGCCATAAAGATGTTCTTTTCCCTGTATTTCTACTGTGATAAGGAAGACATGCTCTGAAGCAGCCTGGGTCCCTCCACTCTCCTCCACTCCCAAGTAGGCAACAAGACAAGGAGCCATGCAGCTTCCTGTCCCCACTCGGTGATGCTCTTGTAGCAGCTTTTGTAGAGCACTTGAAAGAAAGCTCTGCTTGCATCTTTTCTTCTTTGTATCTTACAAAGACCAAATGGATGCTTTAAGTCTTTTTGTTGTTGTTGTTTTCGTTGGTTTTATTTCTGGATGGGAGAAAACCACAAGAAAGACTGACATTGAAGTTTCTCTGGAGGCTCCTTTTGTGTGCACGTATGTCCAGCCTTGCGCTCTGAGGCAGCGCGGGTTGCCCTCAGCACTAAACGTCTGCCACCCATGTGAGCTCCTGCGCTGTGGTTTGCATAGCTGTGCTCCCAGTACCCCTCCCAAAGCAGCCCCTTAGGTCCCATGTCCAAGGTCTTTACATTCAGTGTTTAAATGTTCTCTGAAATTTTTTCACTTTAAATGTTTTTGGGGGCTTTTTTAAAACTAATGTAAAAAACATTTCTTGAAGCCTGACGTCAGTTGTGGTTGATGGGCTTTGTTTATTCATGCCAGTTAACAGGCTAAGTGGAGGTCTACTGTACTTTTGCAAGCAAACTTAATCCCTTTGACTGAATAGCAAGAAGAAAAAGATGGGTTGACAGAGGCAGTTAGCAGAGATCATACTTACACATGTTTGTTTTCAGTAATTAGTCACAGTGTTAATAGAAACATCCACTTTAAGCAAAGACGGCTGATTTGCACAAACAGTGGGCCATATGCTCTGGTGGGTGTGGAAGGGGGTTGATAAAGCTAAAAAACTTTTCAGGAATTTTTATATGTGAAAACCTGCTATTATATTTATTCATTTATTTATCCAGTGTAATTATTTTTGTGCCAGTTAGGCTTTGCAATATTTTCCGCTTCAAAACATCAGAATAAAAACAGAGGTCTCCATGTTCACCTTGTCTGTCTCTCTCTCTTCTCTCCCCACCTCTGCCTCCTCACACACACACACACATACACACAACAAGGGAGTTTTTAAGTGGCTGTCTATTGCTCAGGGCTTACATATGGGTAGCATATGAAAATGAACTAGGCTGTAGGTGTGTTAACAATGTAATTTAGATATGTTGCCTTTTTTACTTTTCCAATGGAGCCAGATGGGTTTTGCTGCCAGAGTATGAAAGCAACTGCTGCCTTTTACAAAGATTTATCATTTTTTGGTGATATGACAGACTAATACTAGTTCCAAAGGAGTAGATATGCTGAGTTGTTAACATACCCCTTTGATTCCAGCGTATTCTGTTCCTGTCAAGTGTAATGGGGAAACTTCCTATATGTTATGGAATGCTATTCAGCTGCATGTCTCTCCAGCTTTGGATTTGGTTTTGATTTTTTTTTTCCTAAATAATAAAGCTAATTGTTTTAACTTCAAACAGAAGCCTTTTTTCTCAGACAAAATCATAGCTTCACTTTCATAAGGAGCTCATGATCACTATAAGTTTTCAAGAGAGAAAACTGTTTGAGTTTGTGTTTTTGCTTCTGCTCACTGTTGTGTTTTTAAGCATGTTTATGATTTACTCAGCATGATGCTTTTGACTTTGCTCGTGTGAAGAAACAGATATTTTGCAATTCATCCTCTTGCAGTAGGCTCAGAACAGAATCACAAGCTCCAACTCTGGGATGCATCCCTGATTACCTCTGGGGAGGTGCCAACAGAGACAAGCATCTTCCTCTGTGTGTCCTCTGAGACTGGTTTTCTGCCAACCATTCCCAGTGGGGCCTGGGCACTTTGAGAGGGTTTGTTCGTTTCTAAATCACAACAGCCAAGTTGCAAAGCAATTCACCACTGAATCTACTGCCTGATCAAAATATGATTCTCAATTTTATTTACACCAATACTTTACAGCTGAGAAACAAGTGCACATCTATTTGAAAATCTAAAAGTGTGACAGAAATGAATTCACCACTTGTATAACAAAAAACCCAGGCCCACACCATCCAGGCACACACAGAGACTATGACAGAGACAGTTCCGGCATGCTGCACACCCATGGCTTCTGGGTGGCTTTCAGACTGCCTTTCAGTGGCCTCCTTGGTCAGCCATGTCTTTGCACCATGGTTTGTCCCACAAGCTGTGTAATGTCTCTCTGTTGTGCAGGCTGCTCTCCACACAGAAGCCAAGTCCATAGTAAGGAAGTAAGGAAGGCAACCACTGGCAATGTCCACATATTTCAATGTGAGGCAGAGAAAAACTAATGGGAAAACATGGTTGTAGAGCTGTAGAACAAAGAGAATAATCTGCTCTCTGCATCCATGAGCAAAGGCAAAGAAAACGATGAGCTGAAGTTGTAGCAATGCTTTAAATTGCACACTGGGAAAAACTTTTTCCTGGAAAGGATGTTGGAGCCTCAGTAAGGAATACCTGTGAGGGTTTGAAATCCCAGTGGCAAGAGAGTTATTATGGTCAGGCTATACAAATGCCTGCCTGACTGACTGGGTGTGGAGTCTGCCTTGGGACTAGGATGGATTGGATGAGTCCCAAAGTTCTGAGGGGTACCTGCTTCCCTGATTACTGCAGCAAACTGTCAGCATTATCCTGCATTGCCCTTCTCATTTGCTCCACACAGGCAATGCCATTTTCAAAAGTGTCTATTGGATAGACTTTAGTTTGTAACCATGGCAGATTAGAGACATTTTGCTGACTCCTTCTTCAGCTGCTCCCACGGTGGTGTTGCCACAGCTGGCTGCTGTTGGCCTGGGTTTGTGTGGCATTTGTACATCCCTTCCTTCCTCTCACAAAGCATCCCAACTGAGGGCTTTGGCTGGACACCACTGGTGGGTGAAGGTGGCTCAATGGACGGGCCAGCTTGGCTCCAACAGAGCTGCTGCTTTGCAGGAAGCCAGCAGCCCTTGTGGTCCAAGTACCTCTCTGCCTTTACCAGGGTGGCTGGCTTTCCTTAGGAGTGGTTTGGCTCTTTGCACCTGGGGTCCCAAAGAGGAGATGTGGTGTGAGCAGAGGTGAGGGCTCTAGACAGGGTGGCAGGCTCCAGTCGGAAATGCTGGAGTCGAAGCTGGGCTGTTTTTGGCTCCCCTCCCAAACCAGGGTAATGGCCTACCAGCAGTTTGACTTTGAGTCACTGTGGTAATTCATGTTTAAAATCATCATTCTTGGCACATGCACCAAAGATTAAAAGAAAACAGGAAAAATTCCTCTCCAAATGACAGATTTACATACCAGGAGGAAAAAAACCCACATAAAAATCTGATTTGAAGAACACAATTATAATATTTTACCCTCATTTCACTAACCATTTTATTGACTGAAAATGGAGCTACCTCAAGACTACAGATCTGAAGTGCTAACAAATTAAAACCATCCCCGAAGGAGAGAGACCACTAATCTGAAGCACGCCTCCCCAAAGAATTTCCGAAGATCTATAAATGCCATATGCTGAATAGACAGTATTTCTTTTAAGGTACAAGTAATTTTTTTTTCCTGAATAACTGACCAAATGCAGTCAAAAAGGGAAGGAAAGAAGACAAAGGACACCACATAAGAAAAATAAAAGTGCTATACCAGCACGAAATACCAGCCAACATGCATATGGGAACACTTATTTGATCATCTAAATACGCTTATTTTATACAGTGGATATCCAAAAGTGATTGCATTTGCACTGATTCACTTAATGTAAGAAATAAAGTTGGCCCAATATCCATATTCCTTAAACAGGGGTAATAAATTAAAGAAGCTGAGGATCTTGCTGCCAAGGCACATTTAAAATATGAACCAGAAAGAGAGAACAGCTAAAGAGTATTGAAGAAAAATGGAGAGAAACAAAAAGCTGTTGGTTTGTAAATATAATTACTCTTTGAAATGCAGGAAATGGACACTAAGTGAAGACTCTTGCATGACTCTGAAGGCCTCGACAATGTTTCTTCTGACAAGTCCAGAGAGTGTTGGTCCCTCTCTCCTGATGGAACATTTGTCCCCTAGCTCCTGCTCAGATCTCCCAGGCTCAGGAGATGAAGTTCTACACTGTTGTGGCACATCTGCAGGGTTGTGACTTGTGCTGGGTGTATTTCCCTTAATATCTTAAAATTACACTGCACTGTAATGAAACACATACACCCATGTTATGAAATACATAAATATAAACTGACAACACATATGAGCTTTAATATAAGACAGTGAATATCTAGGATGTTCTCAGTCGCTCAGTTCTCACTTTCATTCTGTGAGCAGCCAGTGAGTCCCAGGGAACATCAAGGAAAAGAATCACAGACTCTTTCAGGAGATTCCTCCTCTATATGAGCTAGACTCATGATAATTTCATATGATGTTAGACCTCTGGCAAAGTCCTCCTGAGATGACTCAGAGCTGCCCAGAAAACAGAGATGTGAAAACAGCATCTATAGTTTGGCACAAATGCAGCCCCTTGCAGCTCTCCCGTCTCTATGAGCGGCTAAACCAGTGCCACTGAAACCCCATATATGAGCTAAAACCCCATATATATACCTCAAAATATGTTTCAGCCTTGCATCATACCCTGGACAACCTCAGGTAAGATGGATGAGTTGTCAGATGGCTGCCTCTGGTTAAACTGACCTGTCTTCATTTTGGCCATGGGTACTGCGGAAGGCAACAGGGTTTCTTTGTAGCAGTTGACTTCCAATTTTCAGGCGTTCAAGGCAAAATGTCACTGGTTAGTTAATTTTGGAAGAGACTTTTGTTTTGACAGGAATAGCACGAAAATATTCAGAGGAATGGGTCCTTGCTTGTCTGTTTCAGTGCACCAGCACAGTAAAAAAGGTTTTCCTCATGTTCAGGTGGAACTTCCTGTGCATCAGTTTCTGCCCACTGCCTCTTGTTCTATTGCTTGGCACCACTGTCAAAAGCCTGGTCCATCCTCTTGACACTGTCCCTTCAGGGACTGATAGACATTGATGAGGTCCCCTCTCAGCCATCTCTTCTTGAGGCTAAAGAAACTTCTTGAGGCTTTAGCCAGTGCATGGCAAACTGGTCTCAAGATGATGCCATGCAGATTTTTACACGAGCCTGGGAGTAGGTGGGATGAGATGCTGCCGTCCACTGTGCCATGTTGAAAAAAAGGAGGAGCTGCCAAGTGTGGCAGGAGCACAGGAGTGGGCTGCAGAGAGCTCACAGATGGAGCCAGGCAAAGGGACAGATGTTAGCAGGCATGGACGCTGCTCGTGCCTTGAAACCAGGGTACAGGCCTCTCTGGGGAATCAAATCATACTTGGATGACATCCACTTGGAAATTCTTCCTCAGCAGAAGGCAGAGGTTTTCACTCAGCAGACTGCTTGGGAAGGCTTTCATCCCTTTTTTTCCAGTCATTTTTCCCTGCTTGTATCAAGTGCTAGCCCCCAGCCTGCTTTTCCTGATGCAAGCCATGTGGGCTGGAGAGCTGTACTGCAGTAAATGCTATCTGGGAACCATGTCTTTGTGCACTGCAAGTATTTGTCACTCTTCAGGCCATAAACTTCCCAAGGAATCTTATTTTTCCTGTTAATATAGAAACTGAAAATTACAGGAACTCCTCATTAAAATGATGATGTTATCTTATTTCCTGTGTAACATGGATTGACATGTACATATGCTGCTGACATGTTAGAAAAGCAGCTATCTGCTCTCAGGCTTGCTAGAGCCCACTCATAGGACACAGATCCAGACTGAGTGAAGAAAAAGGGTGTTACTGTGAAAAATCCAGGATATATTTCTCAAAGGCAAGAGAATTCCTTCATTTCGAGATTAAGAAGAAATCCCCCTGCAAATAACTTAGCTTGGTTAAGAGGAAATATCTAACTGCAGTTCACTAAAGGAAGCTCTAGCATTAAAAATGTCCTTCCAAAAAAAGGAGGGCTTTGTGAATGACAGACACAATATACAATAAAAATCAATAGGGTTTTCATCTTTCTCTTATACATGCCTCTAAGGATAAGTTAGTTATCCCTTTCTTCTCAATTCACACTGGGATAGCAGCAAATACTGAGACAAGCACACAGGATTGTATGCACATACCAACATCTCCATGTTAATTTTCTCTTTCATCTTCATATGCCATCCATAAGATTTTTTGTCTCATTTGAACTGAAGCCAAAAATATTTTAAAATATCAAACATTTACTGCAAAATAATTAGCCAAACCAAATTTCTGTCCATCCTCATTAAAAAATAAAATTAATAATTTCAGAATGTTTTGGATATTCATATTTTTAAACTCTTTTCACAGTAGAAATCATTTGCGCTTTTGAAATTGCAGTCATCTGAAAATGACAACACATGTTGTTTTGGAAAGATATGATGCAATCACTTACTGTTACTCTAGCTTAAAGTCATTGTTCAAGGAGAAAACCAACTTTATCCTACAGATAGATTTAAGGTTTTGTGATCTACTATTCAATACTAAAAAACATCACAGAAGTAACTTTACATTTATGCAAATGTTTGCTGGACAGTTCACTGCAGTTCTATCTTAGGTAGGGCCATTAACTTATATATTATAGGAAATATGGTTACTGCCCTCTGGATGCAAGGACACACTGGCAAATATCACCTGAGAAGAAGACAGATAGTTCCAAAATCTCCTGCTGCTCTTGGGCAAGAGAAGGGGCATAGACACAAAATCTGGTCTGGAAGCTTTCTTTTCCAGAGATTTAACAGCAACACTTAAGGTAAAAGGCATTTTCTTGCTTTCTGGCAAAACAAGCCATGCTTTAAGCAGTTTCAAAGCTTTAAGCTACAAAAGAAGTTGTTCCTACTGTTCACATTTGCAGGTGAGAAGGCAGCTGGTACCACTGATGACATGAGAGGAGAAAGGGAAGAGGCATCAGGTAGGCACTGGGCAAGGGGATGGAGGACATGGTCAGTCCATGGAAATGGGCTGCTCTCACAGCAAATTCTCATGCCAAACATGTGTCTAAATAGTCCACCAAGTCACAAGGGTTTCAAGCTTGTTTGGTAGGCTGTTTTTGCCAGCATCATTAGGATTTGCCTTAAAATCATGCAGGTGCTCTTTAAGAAATTCACCTTCAAAATATATAGTTTGAAAATCTCCTCATGTGGATGATGTTTTTTACAAAAATTTCCTTACAGTATTTTGAAGAACAAAAAGTTGTACAGACTTTCTATAATGGGAGCAGGACAAGTATTTCAGCTGCATGGTGTGCGATGTATCATTTATTCTGGCAAGCAGAGCTATATATTTAAATGTGTGAAGAAAAAAGAGGACATAAAATTCCCTAGAACTGTGATTAAACTGCAAAGATGAACAAAACAACAAAATAGGGGGGGAAAAAGGGATAGCTGTATTTGTATACTTCAATTAACTGGTATTGTATAGGTAGAATAAGGTATAACTTCAGCTATATATTGGCTGGTCAAGTTTCTCACAAACTTCTTTACCCTAAGGAATTTTTGTACTGAAAGCATTTTGTGCTATTAGGCATAATTCTGCAGCAGATTCCTTCTAAGAAAGGCCTTGGTGCAGATGAAAGTCTTTCTTTATTGAGGAATCAATGTAACCTAGTAGAGATCCTTGAGGGCAGACCAGTGAAAGGAGAAAAAACAAATTATTATTCCTGCTCATGTTTTGTTTTGTTAGATTCTTTTTTTCAGCTAGTGAAACTTGAGGAAACAGTGTGAAGATTTTTGATTATTTGTTTCTATTAAAAGATCAAGTCCTGCTTTCCACTGGAGTACGCTCAAGTGTATTATAACAAGATCTCTGTTATCTTCAACAAACTAAAGCTTACCACCATTTACTGCAGCGTGAGAACAGATTCTGCCTACAGAGTCAAAGGATACAATTCTGCCCTGAGGCTTAATTTGTCCTTTTTATAAAGTGACCTAAATAAAGCATCTATGCCACCAGGAGAACAGCAGGTTTTGAGTAAGGCACAGACACCATTTTCTGTGTGACTGCTTCTCATCTTTGTAATGCATAGCTGCATGTGTGGGATGGCAGCAAGACTAGCAGCTTTGCTGTCACCAAGTCTGAAAACACTCTGCAGTTGAAAGGTCTACTCTTTGGAATGCTCTACATTTCCTAAAATGCATTTTCTTCTTGAGAAATTGGTGTGCCTCACATGGGTGTGGGGCAGGGCTAGTGTTCAGCATTTTGGGAGATTTTACTAAGCAGTTGCACGTAGCAACCTCAGGAGGCAAACCAAGCAGACCTGTTATAGGGGCTGCACAATTTTCACAGAATCACAGTGTCAATCATTAGGTTTTAAAGCACCAACTTTTGATCAAGCTGACCACATTGTCAACTAAACTGTAGTACTAATTGGCACATCCAGTTGTTTCTTGAACACCTCCAGGGGTGGTGACTCCATCACCTACCTGGGCAGCTCATTCCAATGCTTAAGAGCCCTTTCCATGAAGAAATTCCTCCTGACATCCAACGTGAACCTCCCTTGGTGCAGGTTGAGGCCATGTCCTCTTGTCCTGTCAGCAGTCATCTGGGAGAAGAGATCGATCCCCACCTTGCCACGACCTCTGTTCAGGTTGTACAGAGCAATAGGATCCCCCTGAGCCTCCTTTTTTACCTAGGCTAAACCTCAGTTCCCTCAGCTGTTTATCGTAGGACACAAAATTTTACTGGGGTTTGAAGGCAATTGTTATTTGACCTGTCTAATGCACAGGGTTGGAGAGCAACACTTGAAAGACCAGTTAAGAAAGAAACAGACTATTCCAGGAGACGCAGGCTCAGGAATTAAAGGAGGCATAGAATCACAGAGAGTCACAGTATGGTTGAGGCTGATCTGGAGGTTGCTGGATCCAAACCCCCTGCTCAAGCACAGCCACCTAGAGCTAGATGCCCAGGATGGTGTTCTGACTTATTTGCTCATCTCTTTAACAAATTAGAGCTCTACTGGAGCAGGAGTCATATGCCACTGACCTCCAAGCCAGTTCAGAGCCAGCCATGAATGGCGATTTCTTCTTGCATTTAAATGTGATTTATCACAGTCTCTCTCAACCAAAGTGTTTGCCTGAGGAGTCAGATGACATTATTTTGGAGTTTTGTGTTCTGAGGCCACTAAGAAATTCAGAAAGCTCAAGTTTTTCCTTCAGTGATCTGGCTGCTGTGAATACTTCCTGCAAACAGAGGCTATGAGGGGTAAGATGAATGAGGAATAAAGGATGAGGAATTTGGAGCTCCCACAAGAACAGACTGAAGGCAAACTGTGTCAGCTGACATGAAAGGAGGACAGACACAGAGTGGAAAAGCAAAATCCTAGGAGAGGTGATCAGTTTGACAACATTTGGGGGAGGTCATTGTCAGCCACCCATTCTCTTTCCCCCTGGGTTTATGGGCTTCACTGAGGCTCTCTGAAGATGTCTGAGTTATTCTTCCTTCATATATATGTGAACATCACTGCTTCCTCCCTTTAGATGCAAGCTTTGAACACTGAAGTCCTCTCTGCTGCCTCCGTTTGCAGGTGTTTCCGTGCTACAGCCAACACGAGATGAAGCACAGGACAAACTCAGGGCTGAGGTTTCTGGGGAAGAGATCAGAATGGGCATGCTCCTTCTGTGTCACAGGAGAGGAGTGATGATGGAGACCAGCTTCTGACCCTGTCCACCTCCACAGAGTATTTCCATCTCAGCTAAAAATATCACATTAAAGTAAATGGTCCACTTAGCAGCACTCTTTTCTCTTAGGTCGGGTATTTATAAGCACTTTAAAAAGATTATTATTTCTGAGAATGTTGTTGCTGTTTGGTACGTCTTATGAGGATACTGGAAAGTCTGGTAAACCAGGTTTGGGATGATACAAAACACAGGGTCAATATAAAAATTCTTTACCCATTCTCTACTCCTACATTTTGGTTTTTGTTCAGCAGATTCTCTTGGTAGTATTTCTCTAGGTCTGGGGAGCCAAGCAGGGTGCAGATCCAACCATGAAGGTCTCAGTGACACAAGCTGTGCTCAGGTACTGCCAGGTAACCACTGCCTGCTCGAGTGGCATTTCTGAGTATCTGGCATGTCTGGGTGGGCTAAGGAGACAAGGCAGATCTGTGTCTTGATCCTTCAATTCCCTCTTGTCAGTGAGAAATTACAGATTTCTGTCCATCAGGGGAGGGGGAGGAAGGCTGTAAGAGCTCAGCCTGCCTCACACCCTGTGTGGTGCACAGCAGCTCACCTAGCTGTAGCTCTGCTCTTTACTCCTTCAGTGGTTTAGGCTCCAGCTCTCCTCTCTCATGCCACTGGTTTTAGTATCTGGGGCTGTCCTGAATGCCTAAACTTAAACTTCTGAAAATATGGATACACAATGTGACTGAAGAGGCATCTCTAACGTTTGCTGGAGGAACTTGAAGTGAAACATTACTTTTCTCTCAGATAAGCCAGGAATTATCCACAAGCCCACAGCTTAATACAGAGGAATGCAAAGAAACTAGGGTAGTAATCAAGCAGCATGTCAAATGGTTCATTCCAAAAGTACAGAGCATTGCCAGGGAGGGAGGCTCCTGAATGATTAGAACCAGAGAAAAACAGGTCTGGAAGGGACTTCAGGAGGTCATGTAGTCACTTCCCTGGCCCCCAGCCAGTTTGGTTATGTGTGTGTTGTTCCTGACAGATGTTAGCCTAAATTGTTGAGACGGCCAGTGTTGGAGACTCCACTTCTTCCCCAGGCAATCTATTCTAGTACTTCCCTAATTGTACCATTAGAAAGTTTTCCCTAATGCCTCAGAAAATTTTTATACACTTCCTTTGCAGCAGCTGAACTCCAGTGCTTCTTGACCTATCCCCTGCAGATGCAGAGGGCAGGTTACGCCTTCCCTCCTCGCAGCAGCCTCTCTGTACTAAAAAGCTGTTACCATCCCCTCCCCCGACTGTTTTTCTTGAGACCACACCAAACTAATTCCTTCACTATTTCCTCCAAGGTCATGATTTTTTAGACCTCTTGTTGCTTTTCCTTGGACATTCTCAAATTTGTCCACATACACCTCAAATTACAGCCATTGCTGAGGAAAAAACACACAGTATTTCTCTAAGTATCTTTGTTCAGCTCTTCTTTTTATACATCCCATGCAATGTTTGCCCTTTTTCATGACACAGCTTTGTTTAATTTTGTTCTCACCAACCTCAGATTTGTGATTAATCCTGTCAAAGTGCAGCACCTTGCATTTTCACGGTGGAAATTCATCTTGTGTGTTTTCCAGGCCATTTCACTGGTTTCCCAAGGGCACTTCGAATTTTAAAGCACTCCTGCAATGTACTTGCAGCTCCTCCCAGCAGTATCATCTGCTGGGTTATCTAGCAAGGCTCCTTTCCCGTCATCTAGATGGTGATAGCACTGGGCAAAACTGACTCCAGCATCCCACATCATCCTGTCCAAGGCATCCATTCACTTAGAGAGCAAACCTTTCCAACTGCAGGTATGGGTACCAGAACAGCTTGCAAACAGCATATAGACTAGACTGCTTTCTTGTGAAACTTGAGATGTAAAACTGTCAAAACCTAATTTAAGCAAAGATAGCTGCTATCCACTGCTTCTCCCTTTGTTTCGAATGATTGGTTCTTGGTAGATCCAAGCTGGATATTAACCTTTTCACCTTTCAGTTCCTCCCAAGGAGTTTGTCTGCTTGTTTGTGAAATATTTTTCGGAGACTACATTTAAGCTGACATCTCTGTGATCCTCTGACTCTGCTTTCTCTGTCTTTTCATTGTCCCTTCCTTTCCCCTGATGTTTTCCAGACTCTTGGTAACCCAGTTGCTCCTTGCAAGGCCTCAGTGATAACTGCTGACAAGTCAGAGATATTCTTGTGTCAGACAAGGAAGCTCAGCCAGTTGTAAAGGTGAGCCTACCTAATTTCTCTCTGGTTTGCTCTTTCCTTTTGTCATTGAAATTAATGACATTAACCACCTGATCACTGCTATAGGGATGATAGATGAAAAAAAAGTCATTAAACACTATGACCTTCATCTCTACCTTTCCCACTCCACTGTCTTTCCTTACTAGAAAAGTACAGTGATTTCCTCTTGTCCTTGATGCCTCTGTTCTTACACTCTTCTTTTTTTATACCTGCCTTTTCTTCCTACATTTACTATTTACTTCCTACATTTCCTCTTGGAAAGGAAAGAGCTCATGATTTTGTTGAATTTACATTTTTCTATAGCTGATTTCTTCTTCTGATTCTTTGAGAAGTTGCCAGCTCGTTTCATCTTTTCCTTTCACAAGACTTTGCCTATCAATCCTTTGCAGTTACTGAACTTCACTATCTTGCATTTCATTTTTTAAATTTTCTTTATGAAGATCTTAAACTTTGTCATTTCATGTTCATTCTCATACAAATTGTGTTTTACCTTTATATTCTCAATGACTCCTTCTCAGTTCACATGAATAGGGGAGATTTCCTTGACCTTTAATGTGGGGAGATTTCCTCAACCCTTAGTGTTTGATTTGTCTGCCAGCACCCCAGGAAAGCTGAAACCCTCATGCCTGAGCAGTCTGTTATGGGGATCCTTCACTGAACAGTCCCGCTAGATAGGACAGTTCCACTGACTTATTCAGGGAAATACACCAACAGCATAAGGAACACCCCTCAGAGGGTTTTCCCACTTTATGACTCATCAGTTGATTTTCCACTTTGAGGGTGTTCCCTGCTGCCAGCAGCTGCCAGCATCTGTGAAGGGCTCATGCCAACAGTTTATGGAATAACACTATTTATTAGTATAAAATTGTGACAGGTTAAGGTTTAAGGATTTCTGGTGACAGTATCTGACTTCAGAAATGTATTCAAAGCAATACACAGACAGACCCCAGTAAAAGTACTCAGCATGCACAGAGCAGGGTTCTTACCCAATAGGCATCCCTATGGGGGAGAAGAAAGGTTCAGTCTGTTGACTTCCCAGCAGTTATGATGGAGTCTTACCTAAATTTTTTCCCATTCTTGATTTACTATCTTTGATACTATTTCTTTATGTTTAGGTGGAGCTTGAGTGACTTTGGGTGAAAATACCTTTGTTACTGATCGATGTCTCTCACTTCACTCTTAAAGACATAGTCAATAAAATATGGAGCACAGGCCCAGTGAGGGGTGGTTGTACCTTGGGCATAGGTGACTTTGGGATGGAGGTGTGAGTTAATATTACAGTCAGGTTATAATGAACCAAGTTTATCCAAGGAGAGTGATTTCAGCACAGTTGTTGGCTCAGCAGTAAGGGACTTTCTCCTATCTCCCTTGGCTGACAGGTGCTATGCATCTTCTAAGCTGCAAACTACCACTGAGTTCTCCTCCCTGCAAAGATTTCTGCAGAACCTGGCTCTGGTGTCTCCAGTTGCTCCACCCTCCATTCTTACCCCTTAGCAGGTGCTTCTGGTTGCAGATTGTGTGGGGAATCATCGTGGAGCATGCCAACCACATTCCATCCAGGGTGCAGCAACCATATTTTACCCTATGATTTCTGTACTGTTATAACTCCTGTTAGGATGTGAACGCAACTTCTCAGTTTCCTCTGATTTTACCCCCAGCCATTTTTCCACAAGGATCTAAACAGAAAAAGATTTTACTATTTTCTCTTCCTTATCAAAATTTGTCTTTCAAGGAGTGACAGAATATCTCCCTTTTGCTATATTATTTCCCTCTCTTATAGTCAAAATACCCACTACTCCCAATCCTATTTTAACATGATTCTGCTAATAAGACCTTGTAAGAATGTCTTGTTAATGTGATCTGCTCTAGAAGGCTCCCCTTCCACTACAAAGTGAGCCTCCTTTTCTTCCTTAATCATTTTAAGAGACTGCCAGAGGTCTAAATCCCTCCACCTCCTAGTGAATTTAGGAGCTGAGGCTATGTAAAGCAACAGCTTCTCTCTTCCTCATCCCTGTCTTTTCAGAATGATTTATAAATTATATTAATATTCAGATAATTTTAGACAATCAGACTATTCTTTGTAGATTTTAGGGTCAGATTCTGAGACTTCCCTCGTCTGACCAAGGTTTATGCCTGGGAAGGGTACTCACAGATATCCAGATGCGAGGCAGCAGTCTGCCTACATGAAATAACCATGTGTTTTTCCAAGGAAGCATCCCCAGAGAGAGTGGATGCTAAATCCCAGATGCTGAAGAGCACTGGGATTCACAGACGCAACTTGCCGAGAGCAAGATGCTTAAGCAAGCGCTTTCACATGGAAGGTAGGCATGAGGAGTCCAACCACCACCAGCCCTTTGTTGGAGGACTGAGGAGAGGAGGTGGTGAATCTTGGGTGAAACATTAATTTCTGCCTATGCAGATTTGTGACTCCATCACCCAGCCTGAGAAAGCTGAATGTCCTGAAATATTGATCAGGGGGTGCCACGTGCCTTCAGGGTGAGGCAGCAGCTGAACACCTCATGCAGTTTAACAAGACCAAGTGCACAGTGCTGCACCTGGGCTGGGACATCATCCAGTATCAACACAGGCTGGGGATGAACAGATCCAGAGCAGCCCTGCTGAGGAGGACTGGGGGTGCTGGTGGGTGAGAGGCTGGACATGAGCCAGCCATGGGCACTTACAGCCCAGAAAGCCAATTGTGTCCTGGGCTGCATCCAAAGCAGTGTGGGCAGCAGGGCCAGGGAGGGGATTCTGCCCCTCTGCTCTGCTCTGCTGAGACCCCACTGCAGGGCTGCATCAGCTCTGGGGTACCCAGCACAGGAAGGACATGGAACTGTTAGCACGGGTACAGAGGAGGCCACCAAGGTGTCTGGAGAGAAGGATCACCCCTCCTATGAGGAAAGGCTGAGAGAATTGGGACTGTTCAGCCTGGAAAGATAAGGCTTCAGGCTGACCCAATTTTGGCCTTCCAGTGCTTTACAGGAAAGATTAAGAAAGACTATTTAGTCTCTCTTTTAGCATTTAGTGACAGGACAAGGGGGAAATAATTCAAATTGAAAAGGACTAGGTTTAGATTAGGTATTAGGAAATAATTCTTTACTGTGAGGGTGGTGAGGCACTGGAACAGGTTGCTCAGGGAAATTGTGGTTGGTACATTACTGGAGGTGTTCAAGGCCTGGTTGGATGGGACTCTGAGAAACTTGGTCTAGCTCAACGTGTCCCAGCCCACAGCAGTGGGGTGAAACTAGATGATCTTCAAGGTCCCTTTCCAACCTCAAAAATTCTATGATTCTATGATTTTCTGAAATGGAGGATCCAGAGTTCAACATAATGTCTTAAAATTCACCCAAATGTCATTTGGAGACAGAAGTCCCTGACCTCACCCCTCCCTTCTTAAGCAACCCAGCAGGGAGAGCTCAGCCTCTTGCTCAAGTGATTTTCCTCTTACTCACCATACTTTCTCCCATGAACAAAACCCCCCAAATCTGCTCTTGTGGAATTCCCAGGCTGCAGTCTCAAGGCTATATTATTACGTGTACATGTAGCTGCCATTAGCTCTAATAATGTGTGCATTGTTCAGGGTGCAAACAGAGAGCTCTGCTGCCACCACCCATTAGAGTGAGTAGTGCCTTCTGACTTCCAGCAGCCCCAGCAAGTGCCTGAGGAGCCAAGGCTTGCCAAAATTTGTACCTAATGCTTGTATTTTTCAAAGCACAGAGCTGCTCAGTCTCAGGGAGATTCTGCAGACTTAGGTAGCAGGAAGGATGACAGAAGCTGTCTTCGTCTGATGACAGCGCCTGCCTGGTCAGTGAGAAAGATGCAGAAGTGCCAAAGGGAAGCACTGTTTCTTCCTCAGAAAAGACATGTGGTACAGCTGCCTGCATAGCAAAGAGTGATCTGGCTGAGTAACAGAGGCTGGGCAGAACATCTGTTTTGTGTTTCCCAGGCTTCTGACAGCAAAACAGAGTTATTCTGGGGATTTTGCAAGTCTTGCAGTCATTTTAAACAATGCTTTTGCCAAGTTTTCCACTTTTTGTTAATAAGATTGCTCTTGATATCAAGACATGATTTTACTTCAGGAAAAAAGTCATAAATGTCTGCCATTACCTACATTCCCTCACACTACCTTTTTTTTGTTGTTTGTTTTCCCACCAAGCTTTAAAACATCCATTCAAGAACTTTGTGAGAATTTCTGCTGGCGATAAAAGCAGAAAGATTTCTTTCATGAACAAATGAATGGTTTCTCTTAGAAGAGAATTACATATGCTGCTGCCTTATTTTTTCCCTCCCCCTCTAACTCTTGGTTTCCAGATGTAGTGAAAGCTGGTTTGAGCAGAAGAACATATGTTTTCAGCATGAATTCTGTTGGCAGGGCACTGCTGCACAGTACTGCAGAGTTGCTGCAAGCCATCCCCGACCAGCATACATGTATAATGTGCTCTAGAGATTATCATGCTTCAATTTTATCCTCCTCCCCGTACCTTCAGCAAGTTTTACTTTAATGCAACACTCTAGACTACGTGCTCTAGTCTGCTGCTAAACACCTGAGTGCTTCTAACAAAAAATGTTACAAACTGAGTTCTCCCAGGCACAGGGAAAAGGCAGCTAACTTTAATCCATCCCTTCAGCATCCTGTTTCTTTGATCTACATCTGAGGCATGTGGCCATTCATATTTGTTAATTAAAAAAATAAATTATGTTGTCCAGTTTTCTACTTATAGGTTTCAAGAGTTATTACAAAAGAAGAACCTTACATGTGGCTCTCAGTGTTTATAGAGACCTTCCTCTCTGCATATTAAAAATGAATAGGATTCTTCATATTTGCCTGGTGATGTTTAGCTCCAGCCAACTTTGGACCAGCTTTTGGCTCACTTGCACTTTTTGAGTAGTCTCTTGCTCCATGAGGAGTAGATTTATTTTGGGACGAAGTACATTTCAGCAAGATCAAGTGTGCCAAAATCTAGTCCTATAGTAACATCACAGGGCAACTGTACTATAAACATGTCTTATCTTAGCAAGCAATATATCAGAATGATAATGTTTCCATTAAACATATTTTCAATGACAGAAGGTTAGAATCACACTTTGTTCAGTCATAGATGCTTGGCTGAGTCATCTGCTAACTTACTGCTCGCCTTACTCCTGTCATATATTATCCGTGAATGAACACGGCAATTTCCATCCCTATTATTCTTCGGGTTCAATCATTTAGTGCACTCCACAAGGCAGCTATGAGGCTGTCTTTCCATCATATCCTCTATTACTTTAGCTGCTACTGAATTATCAAACCAGCAATCCATAAAGCCCTTACAGCTCATATTAATTATCAGAAACTGATGAGATATAAGAACGTTAATTGAATCCTTTCACATATGCTGCTTTTAAATACAAATCCAGCCCAAGATGGGAGCTTTCTTAAGATATGCTGTTGTGCATATTGTGCTAGGTTGCACAAATGAAGGTGTTGGGTTAATTAGCATTATTTTATTTTGCCTAATTTGTCACATAATATAAATAACAGTAGACTCTGTATATACATCTCAAGACAACACTGTTTGTCAGATTATTTTCTCCAAAGTTTTTTGTGTGTCTTGAACAATTTTTCTGGAGAAACACAGCGCTACCCTTTTGAAACTGAGGACTACACAAAAATTTTGTTTGTGGGAGTGCAGCTTATAAAAAGAGGAAGGAATATGTTGGTATATGGCTAGATATGGTGACAGACTTGGAACGGTGTAAGCTGTTACCATCTCTGATTTGAGATGTGAGCATGTGGATGCATTTCCTATACCACAATGCAAAAACAAGACAGATGAGCTGAAAGATCTTCAGAAAACTGGAAGTCAGTGTATCTTTTAAACTCAAGTGCTGATTTACAATAAGAATGTTATGTTTAGTTTGCCCAGTTCTCTTGAAATCAAACATAAAAATGTTTGCAGATGACTCCAGGCCTGTTTCTGCCAGCAAGTGGCACTCATGGTTTAGGCCAGTAGGGATGTAAGTTAGTGATGCAGGACATACGAAGGACTTGAAAGCTCAAAATTTAAAGTTAGGACCCAGAAGTTGTGCTGGCCTGCTAGCTGATCCTATAGGCACAGAAGGTCCATAAGGGCTTGGCACCTGCATACAGGTAATTTCCTAAATTTTAGGTCAGAGCTCTTAGCTGTTTCCTTAACCCATCAAAGCCATCAGGAGCAAGGCATCAAGGAAAAGATAAGTAGGAAACTAAGTTCTTATAGTATGCCTCATATTCAGTAACAAATTCAAGCCATAAAAATCACAGGAGACCTTGTGACTGTACTTTAAAGACCATGGTGCACTGGCATTCCAGCCCTTTGTCTTTCTAGAGCAGCAAAGAAGGTAGAACAGTCACTTGTGACAGGGCAGATTTTAATTTTTCTCTTATGCCTCTATAAGAACAAACTTAACATTGTCTCTTGCAGAGGAGAACACAAACTTTAAGCCATACGGTGCTGAAGAGGAATTTTTTTCAACTGATGTTCAAACCATGTCACCATGCAGCAGATAAACCATCTTTCCCTGGATTAGGAAAATACAAAAGGTGAGATTGCAGCCCACTGTTCAGACCCCTCTCCTGAGGCAGGAGTGGTGTGAAATTTTTAGAAGAATATTAATTTGAGGTTCAGAAATAGAATTTAAAATAAGAACAAATAAAAGTATACTTAAAAAAATGTATAAGCTGTGAAACAAAGCCAGTAAACACCATTTAAAGAGATGATGTAGATGAAAAGTGGATGTATAGATGCCTACATACACTTCCAACCTTCAGAGAGCCACTCTCTACAACCCAGGGAGCTGTGTGAGCCAACTGCTCTGCCTAACACAGGAAAAAGGCTGGTGCAGAGCCTGTAACATCTCCAAAGACCAAACTATGAAGACTGGAAATCATTTCTAGCAAAGTTAATCATGCTAAAACACTCAAGCTGCTTTACTTCTTGTGCACAACAGGCAGTCAGATAAGCCACAGTCTGGTGCTGGTAAGGTTGTCTCTGAACTTCTGGGGGCTCAGCAGGCTGCAAAGGGCGTGGGGGATCCTGACACTTGCACTGGGAGGAAGGCATCCAGCCTCCCTGTGCAGACCTGCATGGCCTGGGGGAACTGGGAACCTGCTTTTAAGGTTCAAATCCTCATATAAAGTCAGAAATCATGAATATTCAACAGGATCTCACAGCAGCTGAGTTCTTGGTGAGATGTTGGGTGTTTTTTTCCTCCCAAAAAAAGAGAAAGGGCAAATGAAGGTCTGCTGCCCAAAGACCATGTGGAAGCTTTCTCTTTGCAGTTTCCACTGCTGTTAGAGTAAGGAAAGCCTGGGACTTAAGCCTAAACCTAAGGGGCAGATTTGAGACCTTGCAGATGGGAGAGAACTGTAAGATTATTCCCAGGCAAAACCCCCCTCAAATTTGCTTTTATACTTCCACCCCTCTGCTTATGCATGGAGGATGGCTCATTGGAGTGAGACAATCAAGCAGCTGTAGTTAATCCCACTGAGAGGAAGCACATACCTACCCTGCATCCACATCCCAAATTACTGTGTACCTGCTTACAGCTGGGCCAGACCTTTGGAGCATCTCTTCAACTTGCATCTTCAATCTGCAGCAAGATACCACATCTGTTAATAGCACTGTGGACCATCCATCCTTGTTGAAGGCAGGTAAGGATCTGAGACCTCAACCAATGCATTAAAACATGAACAAAGATTTTTTTTTTTTTTTGAATGCCAGGATTTGTTCTGGCGGAGCATGAAAAGAGACATAACAGAAGTAAATGGAATGGCTTAGGCAAGCAGGCATTTGTGCAATTCACAGGAACAGGAACCACAATTAGATTGATAACTTCAGTTTAAAATATTCTCAACCTAAATGTATTTACTCACCTATCTAAGTCCTCAGGTCATTTGGCTGTGAGAAGAAGAACTGAGATATTGTCAATACACAGGCTTGCATGAGAGTCACAGCCTCATAATTTCTTCTACTGTGAGATAAAGAAACACTCAATTTGCTTCTTGGTAGTCTGTTTTTTGTACGTGAAATTGCTTTGCATTAGCTTTACACACAAAATAGGCACTGACTTGTATCTATTAGAAGGAAAATAAACAAAAGCCCAAACAAACCAAAACAAGCAAATAAAAACCCAAACAAAAACACAAGACACAGAAGAAGGGAATAATTTTTAGTGTCATAAGAATTGGGGTCTCTGATGTTGTTTCCAAGTGAATATCCCACAGGTGCATTCCCCAAACAATAGGTTTTCATGGTCACTTTTTAAGATCAAAGATTTCGAGGGTTGTGGTTCAGTGATGGCAGGAGATGGACCATGAAAATGTATTTAATCTCACAACATACCTGTGAATAAATTAAGATGGGAAATTAAGAGTTGTTTAAAGTCAAAAAGGGAGTTTAGTTCTCAAATAGCTTGAAAGCTTGGCTGCCACAGCTCTGTGAAATGGGGCAGGTGATGCACATATCTGTGGTCACAGCTGACAACTTGAGACCTGGGAGCTCTATTTCACACATATGTTTGCATTTGTATATTTAGGTGAATGTTTTTCTTCATCTCATTTTTTACATGCTTGGATTTGCAAGCAGGATGCTAACTGAGAAACAGAGACAATACAGGATTTTGTCAGTGAGAGAAAAGTAGAAAAAGACCAATAATTTACAGAGCCAATTATTTCTTTTAGCAAGTCAGTTGAGTATAACAGATTTTAAAGCAATATTTAGCAGTTTATATAGCAAAACTGTTCAAAGAAATAGGTTTACCTGTGACACAAAAACATCCTCTAACAGTTTTCATGAGAATAGGGTCAAGAGGAGCATCCCAGAAATAGTTTACAGGGATAATTCTGGACTCTCTATGTAAAAAAATTATAATGAGAATTTGGTATTATGCAAGTTTTCCATTCTAATGAGAAACTATTCCTTGATGTCTCTGCACACACATTATTTACTTTGCATTTCAAAGGACCTCAACCAAGGTAAGTGCCCTAGTGTTTCAAGATCACAACAAGTTCATCATAAGTCATAGTCTCAGAGAATTTACAGTAACCTCATCTGCAGTATCCTACTGCACACTCAAAACTGCTATTCTGAGATATAACCATAACAATGTATGAAAAAGAGGCTGCTCCAGCCTCCAAACTTACATGGACAGGAAGTTTTAACCATAATTCCTGCAGCTGTGAGAATATGTAAATGGCATAGGAGGACATGAGGAAATTTTCCTTTTGCAGAATTCATTTTCTGATTGAGTAGAGCTACTGTAAAGATGTAGGTAAAGGTGAAGATGTAAACACAAATGTCGGTACTGAGCAGCCAATGACTAACCTGTTGTTGCCAAGGAAGATGTACTTTCAGCTTGTACTGTTTTATTCTTTTAATGACCTATTCTAATTAGTTTTTAGCTCAATGCACTAGGAGCCATTTACTAACTGGAATTTTAAATATTAATGCAGGAGTGTTTAAGATGTGTCCATTAAGGCTGGTAAAGTTGTGTTTGATTAACGGGCTTTTCATAAATGCACTGACACAAACTCTTTTTTTTTTTAATTAATTCAGCCTGCAAATGAACATCATCCATTTTGCTATCATATTTTATCAGTCTGTAAAGTGCATTCTCACTTCAATTTTCAGCCCTGAATGCAGAACACTTTGTGAAAAATGACAGAATTTTAATGAGAAAGTGAACAACATGCCATCAACACCCTTTCGCCAGTAAAAATGGAAAAACATCAAGCTTTAAATCATGTTCCCTCCACACCTTTGGACATCTGCGATTCTGTCTGAGTCCTCAAAATCTGCTATATCTATCACCAGGTGCAGCCTTTAAACGCTGAAGAGCTTTCTGCTTCATTGGTTGGCATGGCAACAGTTGTCAAATCATCCCTTGATAATGCTCTTTAATTGATTGTATAAATTATTTCTGAGATACGTGATTGCAGAACGATGTTCTCAAGCTCTTAAGTACACTGATCGGAGTCCATGCATTTAAAAACGCGCTGCATTCCCTGACCCTAGCTGAGAACCTGACCCTCTTACAACCCTGGAATTCTTTAGATGAGGTATAAACATCAAGCATTGAGGAAAAAGTTCAAAATGATGGCAAAGGTATAATGTACTCCAAATGCATGTTAACAGTTATACCAGGAAAGGTGACTTACAAAAACATCAACAGCAATAAAGCCGGTGTTACTGACTTGCTTCTGCACAGAGAGCTAAATGGTCAGAGACCAGAGAGATGCTTTCCTATCCATTACACTCTGAACCATTTTAGATCACTAACTACTAGTGCAAACTCCAAGGGTGATATTTCTCTGGCCAAAAGGAGACATTTGCAGTGGAAATGCCAACATTTGAGCTGATTGTCTAGACTTTTATGGCCTGCAGAGAGAAATATACATTGCTAAGACACATTAGTAAATATCTAAAGAAAATCAAAGCAATTGCTAAATTCAAAAGGACAACCTTCCCTCTATTACCTATAAAGGGTTCTTGGTGTGACTAGTTCAGATGGAGGTACCTGAGTTCCAAGTATCAGAAGTTAAACTGATTAATTTTTTTTTCTTTCCTTTGCATTTTATTTTTTTCAACATGAGACTATAACTTGTTCCATGATTTATGATAACTGATAAACTCTAAGTTCATGCTGAAAATTATCTATTTTCTGCAACTCTGTTTCCACTACTGTAAAACTTCTGAATATTGAGACAAACATCCCATCTGAATAGAATAGTGATGCCTAGATCAATAAGTATTCACTAAGATGAACACTGAGTTTCCCTTTGTGCTTGAAAGGTTTGTGGAGTTATTTATCTGGTTTTGTCTGTAAATTCCAATGTCACAAATACTAATAATTAAAATACTTTGGTATTGGTGAACTGAAATTGGCCCTTAACATGTTGAACAAGCTTTAAATCCCAACTAGCATTTCAACACATGGATGAACATAGATAGTGATTTATAAAGATATGCAGGAGAAAGGTTTGTCTCAGCTGTAAAGCACTTTTCACTGACCCTCAGACAGAAATTTAGCCTCTTTGTGAGNNNNAAATTTAGCCTCTTTGTGAGGGACACCCTCTATCTTCATGAAACAGGGAAGGAGGTGTCTTTCTGTAAAAAAAAGGATAATTAAAAAATTCTAAAATGTTACTAACAGAATTTAAATTCTTAGGTTTAGATAGAAAGATGTGGTTTTCTTAGGCAATGCAAAATCCCACATCCACTGATACAGAAAAGGCCTTGCAGAATAGAGGTATTTGTGAAGATAAATATTTATCTTTCCAAAATGTAGGTCATAAGACAAGCAGTGTCCCACCACATCATATGGAACCGGGTTCTCTCATTGTCTGTGCTCATTGTCTCTGTCTTAGACCAGCATAAAGAGATTAAATATGTGCACAGACATATATTTCTCTTTGTGTTGATAATTGGAAAATGGCAGAGAAATGGTTCAGTTGTCTGCTATCTAGAAACATACTAGGTATTCTGTATTAAACAGGTGGAGCTCCTGGAATGGGTTCAGAGGAGGGTAACAAAGATGTTTAAGGAATTGGAGCATCTCTCCTACAGGGACAGGCTGAGGGACCTGGGTCTGTTCAGCCTCGAGAAGAGATGGCTGAGAGAGGATCCCATCAATGTCTATCTGTATCTGAAGAGAGGACATCAAGAGGATGGGGCCAGGCCCCTCTCAGGTGCCAGCAAGAGAAGAAGAGGAAAGGGGAGGCACTGATGCACAGGAAGGTCCACATGAGCATGAAGAGGAGGTTCTTTACTGGGCAAGTGATGGAGCACAGAAACAGGCTGCCCAGAGGGGTTGTATAGTCTCTATCTCTTGAGACATTCAAGAACTGTCTCCATGCAATTCTGTGCCATGTGCCCTGGGAGGCTGAGCAGAGGGGTTGGACCAGATGACCCACTGTGGTCCTTTCCAACCTGACCCATTCTGTGATTCCATGATTCTGTGAATTTGCATTTATCTACCCATGTTGCAGTCCATTTGGTGCTTGCAATGTAGGCACTCTCTGACAGGTAAAGAGAAACGGAGGATTTTCCCTTGTGTTAAATTATCTATACAGTAATTATACATTCCTCTATTTTCTGAAAGTTATAGGTTCTTCTAGCACACAAAAAATAATTAAAGCATAAAATAATAATAAAATGAAAGACAAAGAAGCAGCATATATTTTTATGTATCTAGAAGATATAATCTATCCAGATTATAATCTAAATGGAGAGAACTGTGTAAATTATCTGTGTTCTTGAATGAGATAGATATGGCCAGTAATTGATATATATAACTGGCTTGACTTGCATTTATCCTCTTCAGCCTCAGACTGAAGGTCTTCAGGAACTGAACTGTTTCTTGATTTTACTGTCTTTGTAAATTCAGTTTTCATTTCCTAGATATTTGTCAGAAATATTGTAAATTTGTCAAAACTCACACATTGTTCACCATCTAACCAGAGAACAGATAAATATATATGTCAGACCTGGTTAGTGAACTGTCACTGACGAATGCCTGTTTTCCCTCCCTTACATGCTACCAATACCTTATGCAGCTGATGATCAACAACTGCTGCTGCCTAATGAGCCTGAAATCTTCAGCACTGCCCCCTCAGATATGCCTGCTGTTGCAACACCTTTGAAAACTTAAAAACCAAACAAACTGGCTGCTTTATACCCAAAGAAAATTATTTTCTGGAAGGAAGGGTCTGTCCTGGAGGAAGAACCTTCTTAGCCTGAGTGCTTCTGCTGAACTCAGTGCAGGAATATTTCATGGCTGAGAGAGAAAGATATTGCAAAGGTGGGAAGTCCCCAGTGGGGCTTGCAGCTGAGAGCCAAACATCCTAAACTCCATCTGGCAGCAGAAGGCAGGCTGGGAAGATGCTGAGAGCATGAGCTTGCAACAAGTGACCCACTTAGTCTGCAGCCCTCTGTGCTGGTGCTGCCACGGTGGGCATGGGGAATGGATGGATGGATGGATGGATGGATGGATGGATGGATGGATGGATGGATGGATGGATGGATGGATGGATGGCCTTACCTAGGCTGCTAGGGCACCTGCTTGTCTCCCTGCAGCAGCTGGCACTGGCTGTCCAGGCAACCCTGTCCTCCTGTCCTCGGAATCAGCTGTTCTTCCTCATCAACAACAGGAAGAAATAAGATTGAATTCAAATGATAGCGTGACAGGAATGAGAACATTTTTTTAACCCTCTCTGCTCTTTTATGTCTAGGGTTGAGTGATGAAGGTAGTATTACATCTCCAGCACTGGAAATCTCCCAAAACGTGTTAGAAAAGGCGGGCACTTCAGTATTACCGCTCTTTGCCTTTTCAGGTCTCCTTGGCCCCTGATTATAGCAAGTATGGGCCCTTTCCAGTTTTAGACAGGGTCTGTGCAGATTCTTGAAGAATGTATATGCACACACATACATATATATACACATGCTTCCGCTGAAAAACTGTAGATCTCTTCATATAAGGAGGGATTTCATGCAGAAAAAAACCCCAACTGTGAAGACTGAAACAAGCTGGAAGCAATGTTGTAAGGAAGGCTCTCCCTCCTCCATGTGAGTCCCTTAAAGATTTCTGGTTATTCTGAAGCTATTTCCACTCCAGCATTTTCCCTTGCTTGGAGGCAGCTGTGAAATAGCAGCAGCTGATTAATGCCAGGTGTACATTCAAATCCACACATCTGTATTTGTTGCTGCAAACTTAAGTAAACAATGACCAAATGTGGCTTTTCCAAGTGCAGTTTGAACTGTGTGTGCATACAGAAACTTAATCACTGTCAGCTGCTACATTGCAGGCTCAGAGGGCCCTAACCACAGAGGAGAGCTCAAAGGAAGGTTCAAAAGGTATTAACCACTTGACACGTCTTGTGTTTTGGGAGATATTTTTGGAAAACTGGAGAGAAATACCAATTTTTAGTTTCAAGTCTGCTTTTTCTTTCTGTGGAAGAAGATAGAAAAGAGGATTTTCCCCTCAAATTATCTCACTTCATTGATTTTATGGCCTGTATCACCACTCAAACAAAGTACAGCAAGGGCTGATTCACCTAAGGCTTGTCCTTTGTGTGTAGTTAATGGGCAACATCAGGGAAATTCCTCTTACCACTTAAGATAGATTCACCTTTCATTGTCCCTGTGACTGGGGTCTCCCTGGTGCATTGTTTTAACACTCTGATTTGATTAAGAGAAAACAAGGAAATAAAACAAAAGTTAGTTTCAGAAAACCAGGATTCGATGTTGTCCAGGCTGTGACAAAGATGGTGAGGAAAGCCTGTCCTAACTGAAGTCAATGCTGAAGACTCCAGTGATTTCAATGGGAGCAGAAATTTATCCAGTATTTTCTGTGAATGTAACATCCATCAGGTCTTAAGACAACAGTAATAATAATAAATGAAAACCATCATCTATCTCAAAACTGCTGGCCTGGATATAAAATTTGTTATCAAGCTATAAAAGCTATTTTTGGTGCCTGAACAAGAAAAAGATTAGGGAAAGGACTGAATGTGTTGTGAACAAACACATGTGAGAAGGAGAGAGGAGGGAGTGGAAGTTACTTCTGAAGCTGTGCTGTTGGAGTATGCAAACTTGGCAAAACAAGTCACATATGTATGTCATCAGTAACTTGAAGTCTCTGAGTAACATGAAGTTGGAGCAGATGCTGACTTGAAATCTCATTTGTAGCAGGGTTAAATCATGTGTGGGTAATTATTAAATATTAAAAGCACAAGTCAAAAAGATTACCCAAAGAAGGAAAAAATGGAATATTTCATAAAACTTCTTGATGAGGAGGTGCTGATGAATGAAGACAGGCATAGGGATGGATTTAAGCACCAGACTGAAACATTATCAATTTTGCATGCCAGGTGTTTTATAAAGGCTACAGAATTCCCACTGTATAACCCTTGTCTCAGGTACAGTCCTTTCCCGTCCTTGGACTCCATCTCTTCAACCCCTTGTGGGGTAGGAAGAATATGAAAGTAGCACTTGGACTGGCAGAGTCTTGCTCCTTTTTAACCTCATTTGTCTGTAATTTGTGGACAGGAAGTAAAAATCTCTTAAGGCTCCTGGTGCTTTGAAAACACATAAAACTGGGTTCTTAAGGGACAAGCCAGCTCTTAGACTATGATTGCAGGAGGACAGTGGCATTGGAAAAAGTATGGGGTTTCTAGAGACTTTGGCAAAGGCTTAGTGGAGAGGGGTGTGAGACTATCCAGCCCTCCACTGTAACTGCTTAAATTGGAGCTAAGGCCACTTGCTTCCCCCAGGATGATTTCTGTCTTTCAGGAGTGAGTCTTTATGTGAAGTTAAGAAGAACAGATGATATTTTACTATAAAACTTAGCAAACACCCAAATACCTGAATTTTCACAATTGTACATCCAACCATAAAGACTTTTAGCATTTTGAAGAATGAAATTATTCTGTGAAGAGCTAGAGCAGAACTAAATATTATTTCAAGACTTGATATTTTAAGCTGGTATTTATTTTCTTAATCGGCCTTACTTTTATTCCTCATGGACTAAGTGTAAGCAGCAGTGCAAAGAAAGAGGAAAAATCTAGCTGTAAACCCCTGAACATTCTTCATTTATCAGGCCCATGCCTATAATTCTTATGGTAGTCCCAACATTCCTATTAAAAAGTCTCAATACACCTATAACTTTCCAACAGCAGACCTTTTTGCTCAGTCCTGGCTTTTTGATTATATCTTCTTGAACTCCAAAGAAAAAGCTCAGCATGGTTCATAAGTTCACAGGAAAGTTCATATATTATGGATATGTTATTTTTTCAGAGATGGATTTTGGGATTTAAATTCATTTGTTGAATTACAAGGGGGATCAAAACTTCAGAGTATTATCCAAGTATCATACACTTGAATAATTTGCTGCTTGCAGAAGAACAAATATAGTAGTACCAGCTAGCCAATGACAAATTACATTGTTTATCAAATGTTGGGATTTCATTGTGGCAGCTACTGTGTTTCACAATTTACACTCTAGGATTCTCCTAATAGTACATTAAAGTTGGATTTGAGAACAGGAGCTTATAACATCAAAGCTACTGGAGAATATTCTTCAACAAGTGCTCAAATTTAGCTCTTCATGTTTTAACTCTCCACATAGAAATCACTGCAGGTAACACAAAATGAAAGAGAAGGGCAATTCTAGAAAAAATTTACCTTGAGAGTGCTGAGCACAGAGGTGGAGGAGGTGCAGGGTGGGGCAATGTTTGTTTGCTCTGCCTGAGAGCTCAGGTGAGCAGGTGTGAAAGCTGCCACTTCCACTGATGTCCAAGTCACTCTTGGCTGTCAGCCTCAGCACCTGGACCTGTGTGCAGCTGCACAACCTTCTTGGCCAAATTCTTGGAAAGACAAAGGTCACACTGTGCTCTCTGCTGTAAATACACAGAGGCTGCTGTAGCCACGGGAATGGAAATGAGTGCAGAAGCCAGCCAAAGTTGTTGCTATAAAATCGCAAATGGGCATTTGGAAAATAAATTCCCATCAGAAGCTTTTGTGAAGGCTTTACTTTGGCTGATGGGTTGCCCAATCTGAGTGTGTAACCCCAGGCTGATGTCTTTTCTTGCTATTAGTTGTATATTAGTGTAACTCCATTAACTTGACTGCACTATTTCCAGATGCCCTTGGTGGAGAGAGAAATCTTTGTTTATCTGGTTCGTCTGAGAGTAGCAATCCTTCAGCTCAGCCTGACTGAGCAATGCTGGAGGAGGAGACTGGACCTCCTCCTAAGCAGGGCGAACCATCCCTCTGCCTGAGCCACAGTTCACTGCCAAGCTATGCTGAAGCAGTGCAGACAAAAAAAACAAAACATGTTTCACAGGATAAAAATGGGTACATGAGGATTCACTAGCTAGCAAAAAATGTCATTATTCTTCTCTCTTAAAATGTGTCTAAAGAAATTGGCTAGATAGTATAATCTTTTGACTGAACCAGAAAAACTGTATTAATACATAAATATTTGTAGATATTCAACGTAGAGAGAAAATGTCACCCTGGAAGTTCATCTACTCTATTAATCACGAGAAAAAATCTTTCAGAAGCCAACAGGTGCAGTGCTATGTCTGAGAGTGGAGGAGTGTTTACTTGCTTTTCTTCTAAACTTCGGTTGGAACAAGATCATCCCTCTCACTCCCCTCAGAATCTGGTATAGTGAGCTATTGGAAAATTTTTCAGGTCTTTGGTTCACCCAAACCTTTCTTGCTAGGACTGCTCCTTTAGCAGGCTTATTGCTTGCTTAGTTTCAGGAGCTGGGTGGGACCTAGAAGCAGGTTGCATAATTTTCATTTGCAATTGCTCCATTCAGTGCCATGGGTTGTCATTAGTGTTTTATTATCTAGGGAGACCAATGCAGGAGACCACCCTTAAGTCACTTCACATCTTACAAGACCACCCTAAGGTTGCCCAATATACGTAATTCTGGTTTGCCTTTATGAGAAATCTACTTTCATTATGATTTTTCTCAGACCCTTGAATAATTTCTCAAGACTGGTTTCATTGTACAGAGGCTGCTGAAATATGGGGAAAAATAAAGAGAGACTTCAAAACTGCACTCTCTTTTGGTATATTATAACAGCAACATCTACAGATGGAGCAAAATTACAAATTTATTCATGATGAAAGACTAATATCAGTTTTCATCATTCTTCGTGTTTTCCATTTCACAGACATACATAAAATTATATTTGTTTCCATACATTTTACTATTCCAACTGGAAATTGTTGATAGTTGTAGATGTTATTCTTGATATTGTTTTAAGTGCAGCTTTTTATTTTCTTTATTTGTTGGATATGGGTTTAATAACAGGGTGAGAGCATAAGGAAACTCCTGATGTGCAAACAAATAATGTTATTCAGCTGGCCTACTGGTTATCAAATGTGAAACTTCCATGTTAAAATGGTAATGTTTGGTGTCTATGTAGATTCAAAAACTACAGCTGGTTATGAAACGTTCACCACTCCATGTTTATTATGAATCATTCTTTGTTTCCACACAGTCGTTTTTTAAATGTTCATCATACATGCAAATGCATAATGCATTTTTCCTTATTCAGCTGAACACAGATTCTGTGATCCCCTGTGAACAATCAGCCTGGGAAAGGCTTTGCTGCCTGAACTCATTGCATACACGCAGCTTTGTGCCTGTTTATTGTGCTCACTGTCCACACTCAGAGGAGAAATGAAATGTAGCATTTTTTAGTCCTCATTTCTGATGCACCAAATCCAAAGGTTTCCCTTTGGTAATCAAAAAAACTTCAGACCATCCCCCCAGCATACGAATAGCCTAGCAATCTCTAAATAACATTTGGTTTGCATATAAGAAAACCAATAACAGCTACTGTGAAATGGAGCAAGAGCTCCATTTGAGCAGGTGCATCCTCCAGCTTCCTTTTGCATAGTGTCATTTGTAAGGATGTGTAACTGGTACTCACCATTGTACTTTAAACTTGCAAGTTTTCTGTCATTCAGTTAAGTGTAATCACAGTGTTCTGCCCGTGTGTCCCCATACGTAACAGTGTGACAACATGATTACAAGGGGGTGAGGAAGAGAATGGTAATGTGGCCTTGACAGGACTATGAAATGAACTGCTGTAACATGGAGTGGGTAGGTTCATTTGTGATAGTCTGGGCAGATTTGCACCTAGGAGACTGTTAAGGAGAAACTTTAGCACCAGGCCTGAGCATGCCATGGCACGTCCCTTTGCTAGCAGATAAAAAACTAACCTCATTCACCTGTGATGGTGGCATAAACACCCAGCTTGTCTGTGGGGTCCTGGACACCAAGGCTCAGAACAAACTGCAGGTCACTGACAATGTTCATGCCAACCAATTATGATTCCTCTTCCTCTTTAATTACTTTTCAATTGAGGTGGGACCCATGATATTATCACTCTCTGCTCCTCTGATTCAAGCAGCCAACACAGGGAGAATATATCGGGATCTCAAAAACATTCAGAAAGGTGACTGAAGAATGCTGCATGAAAGTACAACTTTTGAAAATTTGATATGGTCTTTGTTGGACATTTCCTCTCCTTATCTGCTTGTATTTTCACTTTCAAATTGATAACACCCAGGCTGAGTTGAAACACAGTGATATTTCCGCCATTCTCTTCTGAGTTCATTGTGACTTTTTATCATCAGCAGAAATAGAGGGAGACTGAATTAAACAGAAGCTGCAGAACTTGGAGCTTGTGATAACAATACAAATGGATTTTCTCTAACAGAGAAAAACAGCTGTCTCCATTATTTGAATGCTTCACCTTTCTCCATTCCATTAATTGGGTCTTTGATCACAAGCTGAGGTGGAGAGGCCCTGATAAGGAATAAGTTATTAGTAAAGTAGCCTAAAGGAATGAATTGGGCCTAGTACTTGCTGCAGAAGATGAGATAAACCCATAATGCCTGTGTATGTGAGTGGTAGAGAGTGATAGGGCCCTCAGACTGCCCTGAACTGCTTGCAAGAAGACTAATACTCTAGTGCTATGATAGCTAATGCAGGATATAAATTTAGCTCCCGGGAATGGAATAGGATAAAAATTCCATAAAGAGTTTTCTGTAAATGGCTTACACTTTTATATCAAACTGTGTCAGAGTATTCACAAAAAAAAAAAAATCCCACACATTTTCTTGATCTTACTGTATGTTGAACACAACTGGAGGCTTTCAGTATAAGAAGAGGGAAAAATTACTGTTACATTTTTTCACCAAGACATTAATAAGAGCACCCTTTGAAGTGCGGCAAAGCTAAATTGGAGGAATTAAATTTGATTGAATCTAAGCCTGTTTATTTTTTATTTCTGCAGAGCAGACGTTGAGTGATTTGTAATACTTCATTGGAAATCTTCAGGAACTTGCTATCATGTAATCCATTTTTTTGCTGAAGAATACGACCGCAGGGGACAAGGCCATATTGGTTTGTTGTTAATGTACTGGAAAGAGGTACTATGGAGAAAACAGTTAATATTAAATTACGAACACAAGGTTATCTTTCTGCTGCACATGCTCCACTGCCCTAGGCAGGGGTAATCTGTTAATAGCATTCAGCCAAAATGACACCATTAAGGAACTGAAGCTACACATCTTTTGCAAGCTGAATGATGTATAAAGCTGGTTTTCTATCATCCTAGATGCAATAAATTATCCATGCTGCTAAAAATTGATACAAGTCAGAAGTTTGATAAAAACGACACCCCAACACAAATGGAAGTGCTGCTTGTCAGGAAAGGACACAGAGATGTGAGTGCTGCAGGCCTACCTTTTATCTGTGCCTCTCTTTCCTCTTTTCTGATTTTTCATGTTTTAAGTGGCAATCTGGCACACTGCCTACAGTGGCATGTAAATGGTGGGAGACCAAATGTGGAAAGAGAAAGGAAGAAAATGTATAGCCCATAAAGCAGTGTAGATGAGGAAACACTAAACATGTACATCCCTGGTCTAGCTTGAATGAATCACTGATTTTTACTATCTGTTCTTCATTGCAGCTGTCTCTATGAATAAAACAGGTTCAAGAGCTTCTACTTAAGTGCAGCTATCTAAGAGCACTGGTCTAGATTAGTCCAGCACCATCCTGTGATACATGAGCTCTCAATTCCTCACACTGAAACTGTTCCACATTATTATGGCATAATGAAAGCTTTTTATTATGACAGAAAAGCCAAAACAGTGTTGAGAGTCCTTTTAACTGTAGGAATACACAGGATAGTTTTCCTTTCCAAAAATTGATTTCTTTTACTGCATGGGTTTACTGTTGGTTTAGACCCCGTCGAGAAGGACCTGGAGTTAGATCCACGAAGGTCCCAGTACCGCATCATATTTGAACCCCTAAATAGGGTAAAAATGTGGTCCTCAAATTCTTTGTCCAGCTTCTTCTCATTCCTGGGAAGACTAAAGCCTCTATGAAGTCTGTGGTTTGTCACTGAATTTGTCTGAACTTGCCCCAAGAGAAGTTGGAGCTCTTGGCCCTCAATAGTACTGAGTAGCCACACATCTCACACACCTTCCTCCCTGTTCTGCTTCCACTGGAAGTAGAAATGGGTCATCCTCAAGGGGTGCTCAGCTGATAGGACTCTCAACCACCTTGGTGGAAAGGTTATCCCTTTTCTTCCCATTTGTTTAAGGCTTCAGCTGAGAGCACAGAGGAGAGACTTCAGCCCCAACATGAGCATCACTGATGATGTTCAGTGGTGGATGGCAACACACACCACCCCTCCAACTTTTCAGGAAGTACAGAAAAGTTCAATGGCCTGGGAAAAAATGCAAAAGGAAGAGGTGGGATATTTTTGGGTCTGCTAGATAGGCACTCCCATGAAAAGGAAAAGGACAGAGACACCAGGGAAAACCAGAGAAACCACTCATTGTGCCAAAAACTAGTGTTTCAGCTTTTTTGTCCTTTGTCCTCTGTATTTTTCTACAGTCAGTAATGACACCTGGCTTCCCCTAAGTAGCACAGCCTGTTTGGAACTCTTCTGCCTGTCCTACAGCAGTTTCTGCTGAAGCAGGAGGTAGTGGTTAGATAATGTGATGGACTGCACTGATGAGCTCTCTTCATTCTGCTCTCTGAAGGTACAGACCAGCCCTGGGGACACACCCCTTGTAACAGGATCCAATTGCTATATATACATATTTTTTCAGTTTTACTAGAGCTTTTCAAGTAGAGGGCTTTTGGAAGTACAATCTCCATGAGGGCCAAGAAAAGCAACAATGCTAAGCTTTTATCACTCCAAGTTTTGCATGGTTCAAGGGCACTTGCATCCCAGTACAACACAAAAAAGGCCCTAAATAGACTTAAATGAGATATATTTGGTTTCAGAGCAGCGCAATATGACTGCAAAAAAAATTCATCCTGTTGAGTTCCACTTATTCCCTGTTCATTGCCTTGTGGCAAGACCCCTTATGGTACCACAGCAACCTACCTCAGCCTAGACATCTCCTAGATATCTCCTACACAGGAGATGTATATACAATATATACAAACAATGTACAACATGTGTATGTACAAACAATATATGTTTAGTATATTTTATGTTTTAATATATTAATATATGTTTAATATATTTTACATTTTAATATATTAATATATGTTTAGTATATTAATATGTTTTAAACAAAATATGTATATATTGTTTCATTGCTTGCATTTGTGAAAGAAGTAACAGAAGTAATTATATCAATCCCAACTCATCATCAGAATTACCCCATGCCCAACCATATCCATGTACCATGAAACACTCTGGCAAGGATTGCAATAGCCACAACAGGGAAAAGTGTGATTAAAGCACTTAGTAACAGATGAGAAGGATGAGTATTTTTAAAGGCAGCGTGAAGGCTCTCAGATAGTTATTTGATACATACTGATACTTGAAAGACTGAGAGTGGAATTATTATGGTATATTAAATCAAGATAAAACAGAAAAAAGGGAAGGCCAGATGACTTTGAAAGAGCAAAAAATATTTGTAAGAGAACAGTCTTTAAAAACTCATTAAAAAGGCCTAGATTCTGAATGATGAGACAAATTGAGCTCCCAAGTATACATATACATATACATATACATATACATATACGTACTCATTCAGAGTGTACAAGCTTAGTTAAATATTTATTGAAATTGTATAGGAAATTTATTTTAACCCCACAAAGCCAAATTTGGAGCCAAATATTTTCCTGCTTTGTTTTTCATTTTGCCTGAGTTTAAAACTGTCTCTTGCTCCAAATCAAGGGAAGATAATTTGATTTGGTTAAATGACATGATTACTGATGTATTTTCTGAATCTCTAGCTAAACTGAAGAGATGATATATGATATATGAATGTAATTTAAGCCAGATCTCCATGCTGTAGTCTCACTGTCATTTACAGCTACAGAAAGTAATTGAAAAAGTGCTATTAGATTAAAAGCAGTTTCTTTTAATCTGCCTTGGTACAGGTGTAGGTAGCTGATGGTCCCTCTATGAGTCAGAAAGGAAGGACCAAGTCTGATTAAAAATAGAACATTTCCCCACAAGAATTTCCATAGCATTTCAGGAAAAGCAATTTTCCCTGTGAAAATGCCTGAGCAGGAAGCAAGGCAGAGACACAGGGCAGCCTCCTGTGTGCTGCAGTGTGGCACAACAGGCAGCATTTGGGAGCTGGGATCACCAAACAGCACCAGCCTCAGCCTTCGGCTCCCCCGGGGCGAGGAGTCACACCTTGGGACAGCAAACCACCACATGCTGCACAAGCTCCCTGTGCATCTGGTGCTGCAGAAAGGATGGGGACATGTGACAAGGATCTTTCCTGAGCCACCACAGCCTGGATGGGTCTCAGCAAACTTCACTGCTAGAGTTTGCTCTCTATTCTTTCAGAAAGAGCAGAGCTATAGGCAAATTTTGCGGCACTTGGCAAATTTAGTGATATGCAAAGCATTTTTTCCAGAACTGAATGCCTGTCTTGTGACTTTGTGAATTTACAGGTGGAATATATCTGAGTGATCTACTTTATCCATAAATAATCCCACAGCAACAAAGAGAAATGCACATATCAGCAAAGGTCTGTTTCTTCTCTTAGGGCAGGGCTGGTCCTTTGAGTGTGCTCCTCGGCCCAGCAGAGCAGTCAGGGCTTCTCTGGGTTTAAACAAAGGAGCCCACCCTAAAACCCAGTGATTTCTTTTCCACATGAGACTTCTGATCATGAAAAGAAATTTCCCTCACTTTATAGTTGTAATGAAATGTTCTTTTATCTAATTACTCATTCAAGTTACTACTCATATCATTGAACTATGGGTAAAAGACAGAGTAGTCAGAAGTAACAGAAAAGACAACTGGGCCTTAATAAAAGAATATATATTTTGCACCTTATTGAGCTGCACAGCAAATATTACACTAGCTGGTTTCTCTTAAGACACCTTCTGTCTGCTAAAAATACTGTTGTTAGTGGGATAAACATTACAGGTTATGTGTGCTTTCCTGTCATTGATAAAATCTGATATAAGCTTGAGTGTAGGATTTTTCAGTGAGATCAAAATTATAGGATCTAAGGGATTCAGAATTGTCAAGGAAAACACTCTTTTTGACCACAGATCTCTAGAAAAGAGAAGGGAGCAGGAACAAGGACCTGAGCAGTCATGTCAATCAAAGGGAAATACTTGGGCAGGAATGAAAGGAACCTATGGATCAGCACCTGGCTGCACTACTGCAGGACTTTACTTTGTCTGTCCAACAGACTCTCTTCAAGGGGCAAAGATTGAGGGGGAGATACATGAAAAAGTTGGTCAAGAATTTTTTTGCCAATTTTGGGGTTTTTTTGGAGCCTTAAATGCAATCATTTGCAGTGGAATTTGATACAGGTGCTGACATTGTTTCAACATCTTTTCTAGTGCTTTGTAAGATATCAGTCAAGTTTGTGGATGACCTCAAACTTGGCAAGAGTTAAAAATACACTCAGGCAGTGGGTGATGGAGAATCCAGCTTCAACAAAGCCAAAGGCAAAGCCATCCTCCTAGGATGGAATAACCCCATGCAGCACTCCACTTTGGCTGATGCAAGGTTAGGCACCAGCCTTGCAGAGAAGATCTGCTGGTCTTGTGGGGCAGCAGGTTAAGTGAGCAATGAGGCCTTGAGACAGCAGTCCTTTCTGGTGCCAGAGGAATGATCATCCTCCTCTGCTCAACACTTGCAAGAAGCACTGCGTCAGTTTTGAACTTCCTAGTGCAAGAATCATCAGTGAGCTGAAGTGAGTCAAGCAGAGTGTCACTGAGATGTCAGGGGGCTGGAGCACAAAGTGTATGAGGAGAGAATGAGGATTTGTTTGGTCTAGGGAAGACAAGGAGAAGGATGGATCTAATTATCGTCTTCCACCACCTAATGGGTGTTTACAGAGAAGATGAAGTCCGACTTTTCTCAGGGGTGCACAGTGAAAGGCAGGAAGCAACAGATGCATTTTTTGGCAAAGAAATTACATTTAAAAAAAAAAAAAAGTTCTCCATTATAACAGTGGTTGAGCAAAAGTTACAGGCTGTCTAAAGAGGTGGTGGAGATGTCCTTGGAGATTTTCAAATTGACTGGAAAGTATCCCAAACAACATGACCCAACTTTAATGTCAGCCCTGCTTTGAGGACATGGGACAAAGTGACCTTCCAAGGTCTCTTCCAATCTGAATTGAATTGTGATTCACCACCAATTTTTAAAATGCTTCTCTTTGAAGTCTACAGAAATATCTTCTATGGAGAACAAGCTCTTTCTGTCTAATTTTAACCATCTGAAAAATAGATTTGGGAATTTGAAGAATGCGAAGTTAAATCACAATGTGATCTACAGAGTATGGTGTTTGCTTCTGGTTAAGTAGGTGAGAGCCAGAAATCATTAGACAGGTTGGTGTTGCTGTCATTTTGACAGGTGATCAAAGAAGGAAAAGAAAAAACTATTACCTTGCTCCCAGTTTGTTTAATGACACAAAGGGTGGAGCGACCAGACTGGGATGTATTAAATTTGTTTTCAAAAACACTGGATTTTGGTTATAGGCATTTCAGGACAAAAATTTCAAAACAAGTAATTCCCATTTTAATGAGGAAAATCTGTGTACAAAACCAGCTTTTGGACACAAATCACAGTGCTTGTGCCTCTAAGTAACCAGTTGCTAATGTAAATCAGGTGTTCAGAGGAAGAAGTGTTTTGAGTCATTTATTATGGAGGGCAAATTTTGTGGATTCAAAATGTCTCCCCTCAAATCTCTTTGGAAAATCAGTCCTCACATTCAATGTGATTTCTTATGCTTTGTGGCCTGTGCAATTATATATCTCCTAATGTGTCAGTAAAGTGACTTCTTTAATTACCCTTATACCACTCCCACTTCCCAAAATGACATTCAAAAATACAGGTCTGCAAAAATCTTTAAGAGGAATAATGTTTATATTACCCTCAAAATGGCTGCTTTAAGTTTTATTCTCAGTACATCAATCCACATGAGAATTTCGCAGATGTTAAAAACACATACACTCTATAAATTAATCTATGCCACTTGAGGGAATTGAAGGAAAGAAAGGAAATACATATAATTCAGTGTAATGAATTCAGATATGTGGATTTACCACCAGCTTCATTTTCATTTTAAGTGTAGAAACTGGCAATCAAAGTTAGCACAAAAGTGATAGTCTTTTTATAAATGCACATGCTTCACTGTTGGATGCTTCTTGGCTGATAAGCGTGGCTTCTCAAGAGTATTTTCAGAGAGAACCAAAAGGCAATGCTGAATAGTTCAGATGCAAAAACTGAATAGGAAATGATGCTTCAGGCAAACAAAAGCCTCAGCAATGCTTATTAATTGATTATAAATAATTTTATCTTAGAATAAAAGAAATGATTCTACCAGCAGTTTTAAAAAAGGGAGCCTCAGAGCAAGGGAAGGGGTGGATGAGAATGGCAGGATACATTGAATATGAGCACCTTTATGCCATCTGTAGAAACACAAATTGCAGTAGGTAAGCTGTGCAAAGGAAGATCTCCACAACATAGCACGAGGGGTTTTTTTAAGTGAGAAAAGTTATCAAATGCAATTATTCTTGTAGTAGCTCTCTTCAACCATGCATGGATTACTGAGGAAGCATACCAGAAAGGAGACATCTAGTAACCTTTAATCTCTACCTGTTATGGAAGTCTTTAGGTCTCTTCAGCCCTGCAGACAGGGACTGAAACCAGATGTTTAGCTGGACCCCAAATCATTCCAGCTCAGTCTGAGTTCCTATCATGAGCAAATTCATTAGAACAGCTCAGATTTGCTTTCAGTGGGAGGCAAAAATAGTGATTCAGTGCTGTTTTCTGTTCTGGCACTGGATTTCTGCACAACTTCATGCTTCTTGGGTTGTGTGGATGGGTCAGTGACTGATCTCTGCAAGAAGACAGGGTGGGACCCTGCTAATGTGACACACAGCAGTGCCCCAGCATTTGTAGGATGCTCACAGCTGATCACAGAGGCAGCAGTGGGAGCAGCTGTTTACCAGCATTCAAAAGAACAGAAAATCTGTGGCCACCTCTGGAGGTTTCCATGCCCCACCTGCTTCTCATAGTAGTGCTGACATCATGGCTGCATCTGATTGCCCAGGGCCTTGTTCAGTCATAGTTTAACTTCTCCAGTAATAGGGATTCACAAACTTCCT
>VYZP01061132.1:64267-158441 GCA_013400635.1 Hypocryptadius cinnamomeus | reverse complement strand
ATATAATATAATATAATATAATGTAATAATAATTTTCTACAAATCCATTTCCCACAGAAAAGCATGCCAAAAAAATCCCCTTTTCCAAGGAAACTGAGCATCCTGGGGTGGTGGCAGCGGGGCTCTGTCTCCAGGTGACCCCCAGCTGCCTCTACCAGCTCTTATGTAACCTTGTCCTCCCCTCGGAGCCCCATGGGATAATGGATTTCTTTAAATTAATAATGCGTAAAGGGAGATTTACACCGCGCCGCTGCAATATTGTCTTTGCCTTTTATTCCTGCATTTGTCACTGTAATCCCTGATCGAGGTGTGCAGTGGGGGGGATAAATAATGAAGGCTAAAAAAACTCTGTCATCAGCCAGAGCCGTTTGCAAATTCATCACCGATATTCTTGGGGAGGCAGAGACAGAGGGGGATGAAAAATAAGGAGTGGTGCTAATATATCTCACTGATTTCCATCTCCCATTTATTCCACTTGGAGCTATGATAGAATGTGAATGTGAATCCCAGAATGTGAATCTCAGGAATTGCCATTCCTTTTTTAGGGATGAGTCTGAGGCTGCTCCTGAGCCTCTCAAACAACAGAGTAAATATCAAATTAATGGACTTTAAAGTCAGATGTAATACACTTACCTGGAGGTTTTTGATTAATTAGGGTTTAATGCTAATTAAAGGGTTAAAATAGTGACAAAAATAGTGAGGAAATATGGACAAAATAATGAGAAAATTGTGGCAATTCCTTAGCATTTAAACTGCTGGGAAATATTTTTAAGACATGTTTAAAAAGGCAGGGAAATAAAACAAGTATTTTAAAGTAGAAACCCTGTAAAGATTTATTTATTCATTATTACAAGAATGTCTGAAATAGTTTAGAAGAGTCACCCTGAACCAGATGCAATTTCTGATTTCTTTAACCTTCCTAAAAAATGTTGCAACTCCTAAATTTTGAAATTGTGATCTTGTGACAAAAAGAAAATGTGGTATTGCAAAAGAGCTTCCCTTGCCATATTCTCTGAGCATCCCAGCTGAGGAATTCTTACCAAATTTTGAGGGTAAAACAATTTTTTTTTCCCCTCAGATGAAGTGTAACATGCTGCAGGGGTGTTCAGGGTAGAACATATCTAATATATTAATTTAAAATAAATAAAGGCCTTTTTTTTTTAACCTTTACTGGAGCTCTTGTGATCTCCCTGGTACCAAACTGATCCCGTGAGCTTCAAAATTCCTGAATTTCCAGAATCCAGTGTTGGATGCTCAATCCCTGCCAGGCCCAGGCAGCAGAGTGAAACCAGAATGTAGTAGCACTCAGAGAAGGGGGAGAAGATGAAATATATCACAAGATAATAAGAAAATAAACCATTAAAAGGCTCTGTTTCCCATTATCATGTGGTTTTATGTTAATGAAGTTGTTCCAGGCCTGTTTGAGTTTAACTCAAGCAGGGGAATATGAGTAATATGAAAAATATGTGGGGCTGAAGACCCTAAGTTGAAAAGTCTGTGAGCCATGGGATGTTTTCGTTCAGCAGGCATTTCACAAGAAGGAATAAAGCAGCCAGAAAGTGGCACGGAAAAACCCCTGAGTGCCAGATTTTCCTTTTTTTTCTCAGCTCTGGGTCCCCACTTCGTGTCCACCAAAGCAGGGCAGCCCTGCTTGGTGTGGAAAATTGGAATTTCCAGCTCAGCTTCATCCTCTTGGTTGTCTGTATTTTTTATAAATGCTTTTATGGATCTTAAAATTCAAAAAAAAAGATGATATTAGTGGTAAATTGGCAGCTCTGTCCAGGCTGAACTAGAGTTGGGTGTTTTTGAAACAGATAATTGTTTTCTAAAAGAAGAAAAAAACACTGGAGGTAGGATTTGGAAAGCAGCTTCCATCAGCAAATGGAAAATTATGAAAATGGCCAGACTTGAATATTTTTTGTAGTGTTTTATTTCAGAAAAGCTGAAAAATTGAGCTCTGACCTGAACTGACCTGATTTTAATACCAGAAAAGAATAAGCACAAAAGGACTAAGATGTCCCAGATGTAGCAAAACAGATTCCACTGTGAATTGAATGATCTAATTTAAAAAAAAATATTATTATTTTCAGTTAATTGAAAATGTTGAACAAAACCTGTTATGTAACATGCACTGAGCTCTTTAATTTTTTTTTCTTTAAGAATGAACTTTAAAAAATCATGTTCCACAATAACAAGGATCATATCCCAGAGTTGGGTTGGAAAAGTTGTGAGCAAAAAGTTTTGGGATTTTTTGGGTTTTTTTGGGGGGGGTTTGTCTTGGTTTTGTTTTTATTTATTTATGGTTAAAGTAGTTTAGCTTTTTACTTTCCTGCTGGATATAAGGAGCAGTGAAGCCTCAGATTCTGGATCTGACCCTTGCCCCAGGCAAGTAAAAGATGCTGATTCTCCTTTTCAAAGGCAGATATTTGTGTTCTCAAAGCAAAATCTCCTGAAAATCAAAACAGAGGTAAAGAACCTATTCCCTGATTTAACGAAAGTAATTTTTAAAGCATTACCTCAAAAAGAGAACAGACCAGGTGGCTCCAGCCTGGCCTTGGACACTGCCAGGGATGGGGCAGTCACAGCTTCCCTGAGTAGCAGCTGACAGGAGCAGAATTGAACTCTAAATGAAAATAAAATGTTAATTTTGAGTGCTGTCCTTTCAGTGCATCTGCATTACTTCCTGAAAAATCAACAGTGAAAAGCAGCAGCCCTTCAGACACCTGGGTGACAGCATAAGAATTTTCCCTCTCTACAAGAAAGCTTGGAGTCCCACTCGCCAGCAGTTCATATTTCAGACTGCGGGACAATCGCTAGCCAGCAGAAGCAAAATGTAAAAATATTTTAATCTTAAATATTTTTCTTAATAATAGCTTCAAAGGCAGAGAAATGGCTGGTTGGACTGCAGCTGACTGCTGCGTGCTGTGGCCTGGCAAGGCCGAGCTGGGGGGAAGAGAAAATCTTGGATTTTGGTGTGTTCCTGGCCAGGCTGGAATGTGGATTATTCTGCCCTGGTGTACGACCCAGCGGAAGTATTTCTAGAAGGAGTAACACAGGAGTAGGAGGAGATGTTGTGGGTCTGTGTGTGGAGGTTCCACCAGGAATGAAGCAGTTGTATGGATTTTGCATGGAATTTTTGGATTTAGCTGCCAAGCTGCGATGAAAATGTTCATAACTAACAGTGGAGAGTGGAGCTGTGGGTGAGAACGGGGTGGAATGGAGTGGGAGCCACCAGTTGTTAAATGGGAAAGTTCACTTCATTTCATTGTTCTAATCAATAATCTCCCTCCTGTGAGTGAGGAGAGCAGGAGGCTCAGTGTGCAATCCCTGAGGAAGTTGGGGATACTCGTGGAGTAGGTCTGTAGTAAGGCTGAGTGTTCTTTCCCCACCTCTCCTCTGAATGAGATTGAGACTTTCCCCTTCTCTTCCCGCAGCAGTTGAGCTCTCCGTGTGTCAGGGAGTGGCTGTGGGAGGGAGGGAGGAAAAGCTCCTGTCTGAGCCACAGGGATGCTGAGGCTGCCCTGGGGAGCACTGATTTTGCAGTTATCCCCAAATCTGCCTGGGCTGGGTGACAAACACAGGCACAGCCCATCCAAAGAGCTGCCCCACTTCTGGGAGTGTTCCAGGCCAGGTTTACAGGGCTTGGAGCAACCTGGCATGATGGAAGGTGGAATGAGGATCCCCTCCCAACCCAAACCATTCTGTGCCTCCAGACAGGCACAATTTTAAGCTTTTTAACATTAAAGCTACTTTTGCACCCAACCCAAGCTCTCAAATGAAAGGGTCATGTGTGAGGCCACAGGAACTTCTGCCAGGGCTGCAGGACCCGTGGTTTGCACCTCCACTGGTTCTTGTTCCTGCTTTGATGTTTAAATTCACAAAAGTTGCAAATGGGACAAAATATCTAGGGGGTGGAAAAGCCTAAATTGACCCAAGGTGGCACTTGGTGCTGGCAGTGGTGCAAGGATGGGGACACACATGGGATCCCTTAGAGCCCCCAGGGAGTGCTGCAGAGGGGCTGCAACATTAAACAGCAATATCACCTTGCCTCCTGTTTTGCTGAAATGAATTAACTGGCAGGAAATCATGGATTTCCGAGCCCGGCTTTCCTTACGACATTCCTCGCTGCAAAAGGAGAATTAAACCGGTGAAAGTGAGTAACAAGAAACAGGCTCTAGAATTATTCTGTGTGGTAAGAGGGAAACAACATCAACCTGGGGAGTAGCAGCTCTTTCAGGAAAGGGGTTTGGAGAAGAGAAAGTGGCTGAGGGAATGGAGAGTGCAGAGAATTGATCAGAAGGTGCTGGGTTGCAAAGGAGGCATAAAATCTGTTAGAGGTGAGAATACACCACGAGCACCCCAAAAACGGGCTGTGTCACAACAGTCCTGAGTTACTGGAAATTGTTTCAGAAAGTTCTCTTTTTAAAAATTCATTTTCTTAAATCTCTGATGGGTTCTTTATCCCTGCTTTGATTTTTAAGAGATTTTTCTTGGAGAAAACATATCTGGCTTTGAGGAGAGAATGAACATCTCTTGCAGCACTTGGCTATGTGTGTTTCAGAACTGAGGGGAAGAATCCACTGAGCACTTCTGAAAATTCGCCCTTAAATCCCTTAGTAGGTCATGAATGGCAAAAAAAAAAAAAAGAAAGAAAAAAAACCCCAGCAGTAAAAAGTTTTGAAGGAGATTTTTTGAATTCTCACCATGGTTTTATCATCTTCCCAATGCTGAATGGTCTCACTGTTGGAACTGCTGTGGTGGGAGTTGGGGACTGATGGGACAGGGCAAGGCTGCAGGAATGTGCTTTCCTTGCCACAGATTGTCCAGTACAGCAGGAACATTCAAACCACTGCAAAGATTTATTCTTTGCCCTGTTCTTCCCGAGCTCGTGTGAGTTCCCCTTCCTTGTGCGTTCATACAGGACCACATTCCTTCAGATTCCCCTTCCCAGCTCTTTCTGAGGACTTCTGAATTTAAAACTTGCAGTTATATCCATGTGTTGTCCTGGATTGCTGCAGCACTGTCTTGAGGAACACGAAGACTGTACCACTGGGGAAAATTCTGTTTTCTATGGATTGTCGTGTTTGGGTTTGGGGTTTTTCTTCTCTAAACATTGTGCAGTGTTCAAAAGCTTGAAATCAGAAGCCACGTTCCAGGAAAACAATGAGTGCTCCTTGCCATGTTCACTGACAGCTTCTTTCCAAGTGTCCCAAGAGCTCTGGGATCTGGAAGCCAGCAGTTCTCAGGGATCAATATTTTAGAGGTAGGATCCATTTCCTAGCAAATATGGTTGCTCTCAGGATGAGAGGGAACGGCCTCAAGCTGTGCCAGGGCAGGCTCAGCTTGGACATCAGCAGGAATGTCTCCATGGAAAGGGTGCCAAGGCCTTGGCAGGGGCTGCCCAGGGAGGTTTGGAGTGCCCATCCCTGGAAGTGTCCAAGGAAGGCCTGGAGGTGGCACTCACTGGGCTGGGGACAAGGTGGGAATGGGTCACAGTTTGGACTCAATGGCCTTAGAGGTCTTTTCCAGGCTCAGTGATTCTGTGAAACTTGAAATGTGCAGGGAGAGAGAGGAGAGGCCTTGAGGAAGCTTTGATCAAACTAACCATGCTTCCAAGAATTTCCCAAATTGTTCCTGGTAAAGCTCTGTGGGTTTAACATCGAATTCCTGCAGCCTCTCCTGCTTGGAAGTTGCAGGAGGGATGGCAGGACCAGCAAGACATGCCCTCACCTTGCAGACCACAGCTGCTTTACCTTCTTATCCACCATCCCTCCCTCACTTCTCTCCCCTCTCCTTTTTTCCCCTTCCTCAGCAGCTTAGCGAGAGACCGCGAGACGAAAATAAAATAAAAAAAACCCAACAAAACAAAAAACCAAAAACCCCAACAAAAAATTCCTTTCTTCCCCAGCCCCGTGGCTGTGCTCTCCTTGCCTGTGCTCGTGTCCCAGAGCCGTGCTCGGGTCAGCAGCGAGCTCACGCTTTTGTCAGCGTGATTAATAGCGCTGTGGATTGTCGTTAATTCACTGGCTAATGACTGCAACTCTGGCCGCTCCCGGAGTAATCGGGTGATGTATGTGGGGAGCGCGCACCTCATGGCAGAGGTGAAAATCATTTCGACAAGTCAAATATTGTCACAGGGAACAAATGGCTCTCCCTGTTAATAAAAATTAATGAATTTTTTTTACCGCCGGCCTGCTAAATGAAGCCGTGGAGTGAAGGGAGTGGAGTGGAGGGGACAAGCTCAGTGGAATTAGAGCGCTTTATTCGGTGGTTAAAAGTGTAAACATCTTTATTACGGCGGTGATGGGATGTGGCAAGGGGTGGTGGGGCTTTTGTTTGTCCTCAGGAGGGGTTTGCTCAGATGCACCGAGGTTTTTCTGAAAGTTTGGGGCTGTGTTTGCATCGAGAGGGAGAGGAGACAGGAAACAAAGAGGTTTAGTGGAGGAAAAATGAATATTTAATATTAAGAGGTGGTGGATCACTGCCTTCATTCTTTCAAGGAGTGCCCTGGCTGCTCTCAGGCAGAGATCTTTGGCAAAGCCACCTCTGAGCTTGCCCAGTGCTGGCTGGTTCTGCCTTTCCATCAATTCCCTGCCCAGCCCAGCCTCCAGCTCCACCAGGGTTCAGATAATTGTCCACACCAAGCCCAGGCAGGGACTGGTCCTGTGGGAGAGGTTGGTCTGGTGCCTGGTGGGTTTGGAGACCAGGTGGGAGAGGAAGGACTGGCAGGGCAGAGGCAGCACCCCTGAAGAAGTCAGCAGAATTTTGGGATTCTCCATCCCAAACTGGTACCTCATTACCTGTTAATTAGTGAGCTCTGGCTCATAGGTAATCACAGAAGAGTTTGGGTTGGTTTTGTGAGGATTTTTGGCTCTGAATGTGCCGATGAGAAGCGTTGGCTCCTGTCAGTGAGGTGTTTTTTGGGGTGCAATCCCTGGAACAGGTGGCTTGCTCACAGGATTGGGGTGCAGCCCAGCAGCACCTCAGAATTCCAGGAAGATTGATGGGAACACTGCTGGAGTCCTTTGGGAATGGGTCTTGGCACCACTGCAGGTGGATGCATTCCTCCCAGGGAGCTTGGATCACCTCCTGGCTTGCCTTAGCTGTAATTTTTATACTCTTGCCAGGCTGACTGATGGAAATTCTGGTATTGAGTAGAAAACAAGAGTTAAACAACCTTGCTCTGAGGCCTTGTTTGTTTTATCAAACTTGTGAGGGAAATCTTCAAGCAATTCCACCAGTTAAAGTCAGGTATATGAAGAAAAATAACACTTGACCTGCAAGGGACCTTTAAGGTTCTTTGAGTTTCCATGGATTTGGCTGTGGAGGGAGCAGAAAAACAGAGGGGTTAGAAAAGGAAAACACAGGGAAGCTTTAGACAAACAAACAAACAAAAGGCCTCAGTGCACTCCTGGAGGGAATGTTGAAGTGCCCAGGCTCCTGTTGCAGCCAGGGCACGGAGAGATCTTGCAGCTTTATTTTTTTGGGAATGCTGGAGTTGTGCAGAGCTGCTCTGACAGAGGCTGTCTTGGTGAACACGAGGAGAAATATTTGTGCTACTCAAAAATGCCTCACTTTTCACAGCTGGGTATAGGTGCTGTCTTGGGAGATAGACACGTTCATATTTTTGGGTTGTGTTTCTTTCAATGAGCTGATTTTCCTGTCTGCATTTAATTTTAATGTAAATATATTTGCTGGTGATCCATAAAGCAGGATGTCATCTTGGTGATTTTAATCCATTTTCTGTGGGTATAATTTTATCACTAGCAAAGTTTAGAAATGTGTTTAAATCTCTGCACAGCAGCAAAAACTTCCTGCATAAAGGATTATTAATTGTCATCTAATTGGGAGGGTGATGATCTCTGACTAAACACCAAGGCAAGGTGTTGATTTGTATTAATTGTTGAAGATCCCATTAGGGTGTTAACTCCTGTTTCCTGTAACAGAATTTGGATATTGATGCATTTTTCTTCCCTTGAGGTGAATTGTTCTTCCCTGATGCTCTCAGCTCTGTGTGGTAGGGATGGCAAATGAGGACTGGATTCCAAACAGGACCAGTTTAGAGATGTATAAAAAAATACTGGATTTCCTCATTTATAATTATTCACTTTATTAGAGGCTGTGGGCATTTTATAAATGCAGGTCAACAAACAGCTCCTGCTGCAGCTTCTGCTTTCGAGGGATATTTTATGAGTGTACTTGAACACTTGGCATATATTTCACTGGAAAATCCACCCTATTTGTCAATGAGACAGACTAAATTAAAACTTGATTAGGCAATCCCGAATCTGGGTTAAGCGTTACTGTGTTTAAAACCAAATTCTTTGTGGGAGATAAGAAATGAAGAACCTTTTTTATTTTTGAAAAAAGACTGAAAACTCCAGATTTCAACTTTGTGGACTTTCACATAAGTCACTGCCATGTTCAGATTTATAATAAATGAACACCTGGCTGAAAATGCTTTTACAGAGATGGACAAATTTGCCTTGTATAATAAATAACACGAGCCAAAGCTTCTCCTCCTGCCTTGCCCTTAATCCCTCCTTTGCCAGAGCAGCCTTGGTGCATCTCTTTAACCATGTGACTGCTCCAAATCCAGGAGCTGAAGAGTTAAGGCACAAATAAAATCTCAAGTTCAGACTGTCAGCTTAGATAGTGCTTAGCAATGGTTGAGGAAAAAAAGCCAGTTGTGATTTAGAAGAAAAACAGTGAGATTTGACCAATTCCATGGAATACCTTTCTTAGCCCCGGGGCCAGTGGAAGTGGTATATTAACCAAGGAATAGAGCAGAGGAGGAAAAAGGCCAAATCACATTTCTTTGAAACAAAGAGGCTTTTTACCAGGAACAAGCCTTGATAAAAATTACAGTGGCATCGCAAGTCATTTCAGCCGCTCTGCCTCGGGCCATATTAGAGCAGTGAGGAAATAGAGGATGCAGCAGCCCTGAAATACAAATACAGTAGTCCCAGGAGTGTTTTTAGTATAAATAATCCTTTTTGGAATAATGTCCTGGCTTTAAATAGGGCCAGGTGGTGGGTGCAACACCCAGGATTGCTTTGGAAGGAGGAGAGGGAAATGAGAAGCTCTGCCTGGATGTGGGGAGTGCCCTGGGAAAGCCCCAAATCCTCGTGCTTCCACAGCTTCCCAGGCTGTGACTGCACCAGAATCTGCTGGAATCAGATTTAAATGAATGTGAATGGATCTGTCAGGCTAAGGCAGGAGGATGTTGTGGTGTGGCTACGAAATGAGTAGGTCTAAAACAACTGTGGAGTCCTCTGGAATTGGGCAAAGTTCCTGTGGAGAGGATGGGATTCTCCCAGGAATCCCACCTGTACCAGGGTTTGTTCACAGTGCTGGGGAAGGATTTTATGGAGTGTCACTTCCCACTGCCATTTGTTGAACTTCCCATCTCTCCTGTCCTACATTTTGCAGACAAACTCTGGGAGCACTTTCTCTGTCAGAAGTGACTTGTAAATAGACTGCAGTGGGGAAAAGCAGGAGGATTAAACACACTCTCAGTTCTTTGTCAGGTTCTTGTTCCCAGAGAGAAAAGAGCACTTGAGTGGCCAGGAGAAAAGTGCCCCAAACAGCAGCTCTGTGGAGGTGCTCCCAGTGCAAACATTTATTGAAATAAATCATTTATTCAGTGGGATAGGGACAGGAGAAATGGATTTCTGCAGAGAACAGCATTAAAACCTCCAGTTGTTTCTTACTGTCATCACTTGGCCAGTTAAAATTCCATTTTTCATAGTAATTAAACATTTCTACAATTATCAGGACACTGGTAGCCAGAGGAAAGGTGATTAGCCAAGGAAAGGAGTTCAGTTCTGGTCCCAAAATATCAGGAACCTCCTCAGCCCAGTGGTGGGACATACTTGGTAGATCTCTGAATTTTCCTTATTTACATGGTCAAAATGTGACAGGTGAAATGTGAATTGGCTGGATGGACACAACTGGATGGGTGCAGTCAGAGATGTGTCCCAAGTATATTTTGGCTTGGTGGGCTCAGGGCAGGCTGGGATGTGTGGGGGCATAAAATGAAACCCAAAACAAGTCAGGGGCTGTAAAACCCCAGAGCATTCCATGGGCTTTGGGAGTGAACCCATGAGGAGTGGGAAAGCCATTTCCAGCTGATTTTTGAGCACAATCCTTTGCTCCCAGCCCAGATTTAGTCCAAGGAGCTTTGTCCTTGTGGGTCACAGTGAGGAAACCAGCCCAGCCCAAAGATCAAAGCTTCAGCGAGTGTTTGAGAGCCCTTTGTGTGTCCCATGTGGGGCAAAGCTTGGGCAGCCCCTTCTGTGCCAGGAGGGGTTTTCACCCAAATCTTCATTCCCAGGTCTGGGAGAAACATTCCTGGGCCCAACAAACTTTGAGGCTGCTGCAAAAATGTGTCTTTTACTGAAAAACTAATTTGTTTGTTCAAAGCTTGGGGAGGACTCGGCTCAGTGACCCAGTGGGGTCTATGCTAAAAGGCCTTGAGCTGGAATGGTTGGATTTGGTTTCCCTGATATTGTCAGTTGGAGCATTTGGGTAACATTTTGGCAACATCCCTGTGCATTCTGCTTGTGCTGTTTGTAATTAAAGAGTGTGTGAAATAATGATAACTTCCAAAGACTGAACTAAAAAAATAAGGTTGATCCATTAGAAAAGATGGAAAAAGTTTTACAGATTTCTTTGGCTTTAAAACGGAGGGGTGGCTGTAGAAAAGAGCTTGAAATACAAACATAGAAAACTGGTAAATGTGGACAGACCTGAATTTAAAAAATATCTGTATGGTGTTCTGAGTGTTGAGGAAAATACAGTTTGCAGAGTACAGCCTTACTCAGGGGGGCAAAAATAAGATACAGGATAATTTCCCCCTGTTTTTGCAGAGCTCTGCTGTTTCTTCCCCGATACAAAACCAGCGAGCTTCCCCAGAATTTTTTTCTTTTTGGCCGGGGCAAGGCAAATCCCACTTATCTGGTGGCATTAAAATGTGTGCCTGTGTGTGCTTGTGAAAATAGAGCCCTGCTTTTGACACCCACCTCACGGCTCCGTCCTGTGCCCTGCATTGATTCCCTGCTCCCCTTTCATTCCCCACTCTGTGGGCACCGTCCCCTTCCTTCCCCGCTCTGCCCTCCCTCCTCTCCTCCCGCACCGTTTGCGCGCCTCCCGTCAGGAAGTGGAAATTGTTATCGATTAATATTAATATTTGGCGTGTTTGTGAAAATGCCTCTCCCCTCTGCTATTAATCTGCCCTGTTAATAATGCCAGGACTCCTGTTCGGGACCCTGGGGAAGCCACAGTGAGCGGAATGACAATGAGACGGTGACAACAGCCCCAAAGCCTCCGCTTGGCAGAGCCGTGAATTCCAATGGCGAGGGCTCCTTTTGGAGGCTCACAAACGCTTTATTCTCGCTCCATGGCCTGACATCCAGCACCGAGAGAAATCTCCAGCACGGGCTGGTAGTTTTTGGAGGGCCAGCCCAAGTGCATTTCTTTATTTATTCTAACTAGGTAGCGTTTCTCCCAGAGGAGAATTTTCTCTCGCGGTCGTTTCCAAAGTTCCACTTTGCTGCGTTTTCAGCGGGGTTTGGAGCGTTTCTATAGATTTTTAAAGGGGAGGGATTTTGGAGCAAAAATAAGCAAACCACTGCAAAGCAATGACGATTTTTCTGCACCGAGTGGAGCTTTTCTCCAAGCTTTCCTCTCTTCCTTCCCTGAATTTTTTTGCTGTTGTGTTATTGCTCCCCAAATGTTTGTTACCGCTCTGGTAATACACTGTACGTATCTCGTGACACTTCACTGCAGTTTTTATCTCATAAATAGTTCAGACACAGAAATCCCAAAGGCTGATATTTTTTCTAGTGCCTTTAATAGTATGATAGCAGAGCTTTTTTGTTTTGTTTTGGTTTGGTTTTTTGCTTAAAAGAACCAACTTTATCTACTGCATCCAAATATGGAGCAAATCAATATTTGGACATAGCACAAATTGTAAAAATGTCAGCTTGAATTCAAATATAAAACAAAATTGTGGATTTAGGGAGATCAGGTGAAGCGAAGTTACGAACAACAAACAACAACAACAACATTCTCTGCAGAGTTTGATTCTAAAAGGATCTTGTGTGGAAATATTTTTGATGCCTGGTTGAACCAGACTTTTACTGGAAATATAATACTGGCATTTAGAGCAGAGTAATTTGGACACTTTCCCTGCTGGTTTTACTAGAGGAAAATGGGTATTAAGGAACACACTGAAATACTGTTTCGAGCTTTATTCTTCATTTCTGCCAGCAGAAATCCCTTAATAAAAGAAAACACTTAATTTTTTTCTTGCTTAAAACCAAAGGTACTTGAAATCCTTAATACCTGTTCTACTCACAGCCAAGTTCTGCAGCAACTGCTTTTGGAATGTTTATTGAAAAATGCGCCCGATTAACTCTGCTCAGTCCTCATCTGCTCTCGCTGCTCCTTTCGGATCTGCTTTCTGTTTCTTTTTAATAAAAGGACTTGAAGCTGCCTCGAGAGTTCCAGCAGTTCCAGCTAAGGCAAAGAGGGCATAAATGTGAAACTTGAAAAATGAATATACAAAGTAAGCACGGGAAAGGGGCAGCCTTTCCAAGGGTTTCATTTTTATGGGAGTCTTTCTTCCTTTTCCTTGTCCTGCCTCCCCCTCCTGCCTCATCTCTCACTGTCTCTGCAGTTCTGAGTATTCTTCAGCAGAAAATTGGGTTTTTAATGTGTTCTGCAGCAGTTCTGCATCAGCCAGACCCAGGGAAATTCCATGTATTTCATCCTTAAACTCCAGCTGCAAAGATTTGGGCAGCAGAGCCAGACTCAGCAGTACCTGGGGCAGGTTCCTGTGCTGGGAATGCTCAGAGCTTGTTCCCTTCTGGAATCTTACAGAGGGATGTGCTAAAACGTGTGGCTCCTCCAGATTTCATTTCAATGGCAGCTATAAATAAAAATTTCCACGTGTGGCCTGGCAAATGTGAGTGTTTGGGGCTGTCACTGAGGTACAGGTGGCTTGGCCAGCAGAGCAAGCTGGGTCCCTCAGGGGTGGGATCCTGAGCACTCACCTCCAGAATCCTGTTTACCCCATCAGCACCTTCCTGCTTCTTGAGCATTCCCAAAATTCTGTGCTTTGAGAGAAATAGAAATAGAGAAATAGAGAAATAGAAATATTTCTATTAATTTTTTCTATAAATCCATTTCCCATATTAATGGTTTAAGGGAAACAAGCTGAGAGTGGAGTTTGGGTATCTGCTGGAGCTGGGCTGGTGGGTTTGTTGTGGGATCAGCTCAGATCTGACTGAGTACCCCACAATTTCAGCTTGGCAGGGTCTGAATTTTCCATGCACACCTATTTAGTGGAATTTAACTTGTGAGCTGGACAAAGCTGTGAGCTGTGACTTGTCCTGTCACACCTGTGCCACCATTCCAGCTTGAACAGGGAATAGTGAAGACCAGATCTCACCCACAGCCATTTTGCTTGTCCCTAATTGCTTTTACTCATAGCATTTTGGGTTTTTTCAGGTGTCAGGGAGCTGTGAGAAGCTCTGGATATGATTGATCTATGGAAGAAAGAGGATTATTCCACTGAGAAATAATCTGAGGTGCTTGCTGTGTCAGTGTCATGTGGTGTTAAAGGCCCAAGATTCAGGAGGAATACGAAGGGACAAATACTAGAATTCCAAGCTGGGTATCTCTAGACATGCTCAGAAAAGTTGGCAAAACCACAGCAAGTTGTAGCAGCAGTGCCCAGTGAAGTGAAAAATTAAGTAAAGGTTTGTGTGGGCAGCCCCATTTCTCAAAGGTAAAAGCAGCCCCTGTGACATTCCCTTGGCACCGTGGCACGGGGGCAAAACCACTTCCCACTCGTGGCCACTTCCCTGCCTGGATATTTATTGCCCAAACCTTATTTCAACTGTAAAGTTGGTGAAAATGAAGGGGTTTTGTGAGCGAACAAAAGAGAAAAAAAAGACATTTCCCAATGGTCATTTAAAGCAGAATTTCCTCTGGCTCTGGCAGCAGTCAGAGGTGATGGGGACAGCTGTCAGAGCATCCTCTGCAGTCTGAGGATCTGCTCCCAGGGGGTTCCTCATGGCCACGCTCTGGTTTGGGTGCTGGATGTGTGGATTTCAGGTCAGTATCCACCAGCAAATGTTGTAGATCCCAATACAGCTTGGATGGAGGTGGAGGAGAAAAGTTCTTGTAATGAATGGGATGAAGAAATTGGGTGCTGGGCTTGAGAATCTTAAACAATTGATTGTTCGTTGTCCTTTCCTTACAGCATTCTCATTAATATTGTCCATGGATGAGGAAAAAGCCATTTTTTTATGACCTTGAAGCATTTAATGCTTCAGCCCTGTCCTTAATGGAAGAGGAATAATTCCTCTCATGACATTTTGTCACTAATTTGTATATTTTCTGGCAGAAGTATTTCACACCAGAGACTTCCAGAGAGGGTGTTGCACAATCCAACCCACAAAGGCACTTCTTTCATCACACAAGGCTAAGGAAAACTGTGCCTGGTGTTTGTAGCACCCAGAAGTGAGATCCCCCTGGGAATCCAGGCATTTCCCTGGCTGCAGGTTCAGGTTTGCACCCAGCAGGGAGAAAAGGCAGGGAAGGAAGTTGTGGATCCATGAGGAGGGTGAAAGTTTAGGGAGAATTCTCATTTCTTCTCATTTCATGTGGGATTTAAAGGACTTAGAGACTCCCAGTGCTCAGGAATACCAGGACTGGATCCAGAGCTGGCTGACACCAACAGTTCCCACCACCTTGAGGAAAACCTGGATTTTTGGGCTGGTCCTGCCAGGCAGATGTAGCAGAGCAGGGCCTGGATTTGGGATTTCCTATTGTATTTCAGCTGTGGCCATCAGGTGGCAATCTGACCACTGGGATCATTCTGTGCTGGAGGCACTTTGGGGTGGGTTCTCCTTGGGCTTTCCAAGGTCCTTTGTGATTTAGGGTCGTGACTGCCAAGCTCTGGGCTGTGCCTGCTGTCAGCTCCTGCCCTGTGCAGGGCACAGAGCGATGGGCAGCCAGGCTCCTGCAGAATTCCCAGTGGATTAAGGCAGGATGGAGGGCAGGTGTTGCTCAGAATTCACCTGAATTAAGGTGAGGTGAGCAGCACAACACCCCAAGGTGATGAACCCTGACAGCAGTAGCTAAGCACAACATTAATGGGAATATTCCCTTCTTGGTTGAGCAGGGCTGGGTTTTGATGATCTGATCCAGCTCCTCTAGCTTACAAAGGGGTCAGAAAAATGGCTTTATTTTTGGCCTGAGTCCACAGAAATGGTGACAAAATCCTGTCACCTCAGAGTTAGAAATGTAGGTGATTTTGTTCACTGGAGGTGTGAAATAAAGAATCATGGAATCAGGGAATTCCTTGGGTTGGAGTGACCTTAAAAATGATCCAATTCCAACCCCAGTGCCATGAACAGCTCCCACTAGACCAGGCTGCTCAGTGCTCCTCAAGATATTCCTCAAAGTGCTCAAATTTTACCTGCCTTCCTCACCAGCCATTACGTCAGGAATTGTTTGATTTGGTTTGGTTTGATTGGTTTGTTTTCTTCCCTGGGGAATGTTTCTAAAGGAAAATCACAGTGCAGGAAACTCAGGACATCCAAGGACCTGTAAAGGTGGTGGTGATGTCCCTCTTTGGGCTGGAAAAGATGTTTGATGTCACCCCACTGCTCCTTCTGTAGAGACAGAAAATGGAAACAAATCCCAGGGAAGTCCTGGCCTAATGAATATTTTCCTGATAATAATTTATATTATTATTATTTTTTATTATTATTATTGTTATTGTTATTATATTATAATAACCACTTAACAAGCAGTTCTAGACAGCACTGAGGTTTTAATACTCACATGTGATTTTAAACTCACAGCTAGGAATGAGCTGCAAAGTTTGGATAATGATGTAAAAACCCTTCCAACACCCAGTTAATCCCTAAGGAAAAAGCACCTGTTGGTCTGTGCCTGTGTGGTTCCATTCTTAGCTACAAAGTCAAAGTTCTCTTTGAATATTTGTATTCTCTGTGAATATTTGTATTTTCTACTTTTCTGCTTGAATATTTCCTTTGGGCCTGAGGCTCCAGGTTCTGAGGCAAAGTGTGAGTTCAGTGGGTGCCTGGCATTTTCCTCCTTGCTCAGAAAATAAAAATACCTGGGTTTCACACAAATATTGAATTATCCAGGCCAGTGAAACTCAAGATTGTGCTGGTGGTCAGGCACTGCACTTAATTCTTGAGATGTTCTTTAAATGTTCCCAGTGAAGAAGTCAAAGAAGCTCTTTGCAATCTGTAAGTGTAAAAAACGCTCAATCATTTTAGATAATTGGGTATTTCCACAGCAGAATCAGATATCTAACAACAACAACAATAATTAAAAGAGGAATAATGACAATAATGATCATAAAAATAATAATAAACATATTAAACCCCAAACACAACAAACCCACCCCAAAACCTAACGCATTATTTCCCCTACCACCATTTCCTTTAACATCAGCCTTGCTTTTGCTTTCATTACAGCTGCTAAATAGATTATTCATGAGGTCTCTCACCACCACTAAACCATCCCTCTCATTGTTGCCAGCCCCTCATTGGTGTCACACAGATTTTCAGCGTCTGCCCATATCTGATTATCTGTGGAAACAACCTTTCAATGAGCCTTTTTATCGCGTCCTTTCGCCGGGGAGCTTTCAGGGACTAATTTTAGTTTCATGACAATAACAATAAGGTCAAGTTGTATTTCTGTGCTGCTTTTCACCCAGGCAGACATTCCAGAGGGGCAGATGTGGGACAGAGTGGTTGTCACTGTTGTCACCACGGAGTGGCCACGTCCGGCTCTCCACAGCCCCCAGCTGAGTTGGGATGGAGCTCAGGAGAGCTGGGGGTTGTTCCTGGAAAACGAGATGTTCTCTGCTTTTTTTCTTCTTTTTTTTTAAATGTATTTTTTTAAACCTAACCAGTTGTGGAATATTTGGGGTAAAGCTGAGAGGAGCCCCGCAGGGGAGAAGGGGTTCAGCGGGGACAATCTAGAAAATTCTGTGGAATAATCAAAACTGAGCCCCAGCTGTTGGGTTTGTCCCGAATCCCTGGAATAAACACAATCTGTGGAGGAGATCAGCTCCCTCTCCTGTGGGGCTCAGCCTGGAGAAATGAGGCTCAGGGGGGACCTTTTTTCTCCACAGTTCCCTGAGAGCAGGGGACAGCCGCAGATCGGGCTCCGCTCCAGGGATCAGGAACAGGAGCAGCCTCAGGCTGGCCAGGGCAGGCTCAGGCTGGACATCAGGAGGAATTTCCCCATGGAAAGGGTGCTCAGGCCCCGGCAGGGGCTGCCCAGGGAGGTGATGGTGTCACCATCCCTGGAAGTGTCCAAGGAATGCCTGGAGGTGGCACTCAGTGCCCTGGGCTGGTGACAAGGTGGGATCAGTCACAGCTTGCACTTGATGATCCTGGAGGCCTTTTCCAACCTCAGTGATTCTGGGATTCTGTGAAATCCACCTGGCAGTGCACAAAAAAAGGGTTTGGGCACAGCACGGATTTTCCCTGGCTGTTAATCAATGCTGGGTACAATTTGTTGAACTCAGCACTGGGTTGTGCTGAGGAACCCAACGTTCCCACATCTGCCTGGCTGGCATTCAGCTCCCACAGATGCCAGCTGGAATCTCTGGTATCAGACCTATCGTGAGTGAAATTGTTGTTTCATTGTCATTTCTTGCCTCTTGCCAGTCCCTGGTCATTTAACAACTGAAAAAACACATTTACCTCTCTCTTGATGATTCCTCTTGAAATATGTGGTCAGTCAGATGAAGGATCAGCTTCACTGTTAATTAAAATTTAATCATAACTGCCCTGCTTGTCCCATAGAATAAATTAAATTAGCCATGTTCAGTACTAAGGTGTCTTTATACTTTACTTGTATCCTCTGGAAATTTTCACAGGTTGTGCTCCAATAAACCCAGTTTTGCTCTTCAACTCAGTTGGAATTCCTGTTCCTTAAGTGCAAAAGAGGCTAATCATAGAGCAGAAAATAATTTGACTTGCTAATACTGGGTGAGAAAACATTTACTGCAACCACAAATATTTTCAGGATGATGGAGTATCTCATGTTCATGAAAGCTTGGTTCTGGTGACATGTTTGAGTAGGGAGGGCTGCACTTTCTAGCAGAGGAAACCCATGTCAACTGCAGCAGGCAGCTCCCTGTTCTCCTCCAGAAGCTGGAGCAAAAAAATGTTGGCAGAGGAATCAAAATCCTCCTCTTTAGTCGAGTCTGCCACCAGGTTTCTTAGGCATGAGCTCCGGAAAATCTTTATTAGGCATTAAAAAAAAAGAAGTAGAGGGGGAGATGTGTCTTGCAGACAGAAGGAGCATTCTGAGGTTAGCAAAGAGATGAATTACAAACACCTCATGTCGAGCCGTGCTTTTCCAGCTATTCTTCCCTGATGGTTCCTAGCTGGGAGCCAGTGAAAAGTGTCACTTTGGTGGGGTGCTGCTCCCCCCTGGTGACATCAGTGGCCAGGCATTAACTGTGCCCCGCGGGAGCGCCCACAAAGCGGCGGTTGTTGGGTTTGTTATCGTGGTGGGAGCTGCTGAGCACACCCCTGCTGCCTCGTGGCTGGTGGAGACAGGGCAAGTCTGCTCCCAAAATACTCCAGCTACTTCTGTTGGGTGACAAATTGTGTTTTCTTTTCCCCCTTTCATGCTTTACTCCCCCACCACCATGGTTTTTTGCTTTTTGGGTGAGAAACTCCGTTTTCATTACATGCATGGCCTTGCTTAGAAATTTATTCCCCTTGGAAAAATCCCCAAACTTTGTTGCCCTCTGTGTGTCCAAGACTTTCATTTGAGGGCAAGGGAGAATTGGCTTCAAACTGACAGAGAATAGGGCTGGATTAGAGATTAGTAAGGAATTCTTCACTGGGAGGGTGGTGAGGCCCTGGCACAGGGTGCCCAGAGAAGCTATGATTCCTGGAAGTGTCCAAGGCCAGCTTGGACAGGGCTTGGAGCACCCTGAGCTAGTGGAAGGTGTCCCTGCCATAGCAGGGGGTGGAACTGGATGGTTTTAAGGTCCCTTCCAAGCTGAACCTCTCCAGGATTCAGTGATTGCAAGGCAGTGATGCTCTGTTACACCTGCAGGAGTACATGGCTGAGCTGTAGCTGGGAGCTCACAACCACAGCTGCTGGTGTGAGACACACTGAGCAGGAACCCCAAACACCAGGCAAACATTTCTTGCCAAACTTGGATTTTACCCTAATTTATTTCTGTTTTTTCAATTTTTCCCCCCTTTTACAAAATACACTGAGCCAGTTAAAGCAAGAAGTGGCTAAAGAGAACCTCAACCACCCCTTCTGTTTTTTTTCCCCTTCTTTCCAAAACTGAAGTGCGAAGAGCAGAGGACCCCTGATCCCATAGAACCCAGCAGGCTGCAATGAGCCTCACCCCACCCTTCTGCAGCACCCCACGGTGATCAGTGCCCTTACCTCAGCTCCACTGAGCTCCTCAAGGGCGGTTTTTATCCTTTAGAAACGTGCGAGCTCGGCTTAGCCAAACTTTGTCCCAGGGAGAGATTAACCAATGTTCACGTGAGTATCTCAGTGTGTTTTGTTCTGCTGTTTCCCCTTTTAGGTGACAGCGAGATTGTAAATAATATGTACGAGACCGACCCCGATCTCCTTGCTGGAGAAAGCGCAGAGGAGGAAACTGAGGACAGTATAATGTCCCCCATCCCTGTGGGACCTCCGTCACCCTTCCCCACCAGTGAGGACTTCACTCCCAAGGAGGGCTCACCCTATGAAGCTCCCGTCTACATTCCTGATGACATTCCAATCCCACCAGATTTTGAACTCAGAGAATCTTCGATCCCAGGGGCAGGGCTAGGGATTTGGGCCAAAAAGAAGATTGAAGTTGGGGAAAGATTTGGACCCTATATGGCAGTACAGAGGAGCACATTAAAGGAAACAAACTTTGGATGGGAGGTAAGCGTGTGGAATGTGGGTACCACATTCCTTTGTCTTCTCTGCCAAGTGTTCCTGGAGCTGGACTGAGGCCTGGTGGCCTGGGGACAGAGGTGGTGACTTTGCTGATGCCGTGTTTCCCTGAGTAACTCCCCACCCCCATTACCTGAAGGATTTAAAAATCAGCAGAAATCTCTTTTAAGTTCACTTCTTGGGCCACAAAAACTGCTCGAGCACCGTTTTGGAAGTCTGTTTTTGAATGATGTCGGGTCACTTCATCAAGTGCTTGTCATTTCCAAATTGTGTTCGGGAGTTGTCGCGTGGAGGGAATGGGATTAATCGCATCATGTTTGGTGGTTGGGGGTGTTACCTTTGACTCCCAGCCCGTGTCAGCAGTGCAGGCATTATTAAATGGGCAGGGAAAAATAGCATGTACCCATTAACAGCCCCCATGTTCTCAAGTTCTTGTGCTGCAGCAAAGATGGATAAATGTGAAAGTCATTTTTCCCCAAGAGCTGAACAAAACCCAGCCTTCAGCTCTGTCCCACAGCTCCCATCTTATCTTTCTCCCTGCTTTTCTGGGCTTGTCCCAGAAATCATCTTAGCCTCTTTTGCTCTTATAGTCTTGATTAGAGAATATCTAGATCCATAATTATCCTGGAATATTCATTAACAGTGAAGTGTGTCCTGGGATTTCTGCTCTGTGCTCACAGTCCTATCCCAGTGGCCATTATTCAAGATATAATTCCTTCTCTCTCCCCCAGTGCCCATCCCAACACTCCATCCCCTGCTGCCATGGGAGCTGCTGGCTCTTGTCCTGAGGAAGAGGCTGTGTCTGGGGCAGTGGGGGCAGAGAGGTTTCCTGGCAGGATTTTGCTGTAGGATGGGTGAAGCCTATCCCAAAAAGTGGGAGCTGAATTTTCCCTCATTTTTCCCTGGGTGAAGCAGTCACTTGCCCCGTTTTCTCGATCAGCCACTACTGGGGTGAACTGGTTCACAAAATCCTGGAGGATTTACAGGGTGGGAAGCAGCTGAGGGCTGGAACTGTAAGGTTTTCCCAGGAGAAGGAACCAGTGCAGTGACAGAACTCAGTTTTCTTAGAAACAGAGGTCAGAAAGGGCAGGCTGAAGCATTAACAGTTTTAATTTTCTCTGATTATATTTGCACTCTTGATTGTGAAGTCAAAAGTCAGTGAGCAGTGAGACCCAGTGAGGCCCTGAGAAGCAGGTCCAAATGTTTTTGTTTTGTTTACTTTTTCAATGTGTCTGAAGTGCAGGAAACAGCAAAAACCTCCTGTTTTAAGAATGAAACTCAATTGTGTTTTGTTGCTGTGCAGTAGGAAGTGTCTGAAGGGCTAAAATCAGAGTTTGGTTGAATGGCTGAGTGGAGAGTTTCCTTTTCCTTCTATCCTAGTGCAAGGAAAAGAGGGTAATTCAGCTGAGTTTTGATCCCCTCTCTCCCCTCCAATGACATTCTTTGTGTTGGCTTCTATTGTGAACGTCATTACAGAATATTTGATTGGTAGCACTGTATCATCTTCAAAAAGTGAGGGTTTTGGGGGAAAAATCCCCTTTATTTCACTGGCAATACATGGTCTGGTTCAGGGGGGCTGTAGGTGTGAGGAGCTCGAGATTCCTAAGGAAGGTATTGATCACTTCCAGGTGTCTCTGAAAATAAGGACAATTTTCCTCTTGGACTATGCCATATTAATTATTTGTAGGCTGCAATGTGAGAGATGAATCTTCTTTTTTTTTGACCCTATTATTGATAGGTGGCATTTGTTGTTTCAATGTATATTTTTGTTTCTTATTTTGTTCAAAGGCTGATTTTTAGGAGCAAAGTGAAATCCTCATGGGCTGGCAGAAGTCGAACAGTGCAAACCTTTTTTTTCTCTGACCTTGGCAAAACATTGTCCTTGCGTTTCATAATTCTGATAAAAGTTGCTATTTACACTCATGATTTTCAGAAAGGTTCCTCACATCCCCACTGCTCTGATAGGAGCTGCATTTATCAATTCCCGTTTACTTTGTGATACTGTTTGTTTTTGTAGTGTAATTGAGCAAACTTTCCCTCTCTGGGCACTTCTCCCGTTCCAGCGGCGTTCCTTTGTCCCCTGCTGTGGCAGGGACATTTCACACCTCAAAGGAAGGGCTTTGTCCTCCCTCAGGTGTCCCCAAACCCACCCCAACTCTCTCTGCTTGTCCTTGCAGACACCTCTTGAATTTTCCCATTCCCCAGAGTGTTTGAGGACATTTCAGGGCTCTGTTTCCAGAAAGTGCCTTCAGAATTTTATCTGGGAGCAACATCCATGAATCCCTTCATGTGCTGGACAGGAATTCATGGAACAAGCTCTGTCTGCTGGGTGTTGGTGTCTGAGCCCTTCCCTTGGGGTGGAAGGTTGGGGAAAGCCCTGAGATGTTCCAGGCAGTTCTACCTGATGGCAGATTGGGAACTTGGGATGTTCTAGGCAGCTCTACCTGATGGTAAATTGGGAAATGGGAATTTGAGATGTTCCAGGCAGTTCCACCTGACGGCAAATTGGGAAATGGGAACTTGGGATGTTGCAGGCAATTCCACCTGATGGAAAATTGGCAAATGGGAATTTGGGATGTTCCAGGCAGCTCTACCTGATGGCAGATTGGGAACGTGGGATGTTCTAGGCAGCTCTACCTGATGGTAAATTGGGAAATGGGAATTTGGGATGTTCCAGGCAATTCCACCTGATGGCAAATTGGAAAATGGGAGCTTGGGATGTGTTTGCATCCTCTGCTCCTAAAATTGAGCAGGCAGGAAATGGGCAATGACTGGAAAAAAGGGAAAGGGGGGGAGTATTTTGTCACCCAGTAACTTGTTGGCTTTTGCTTCCATGTGCTGTTTCTCTCAGCAGTGATAAACTCAACAAATCTGAGATTTGTAGGATCACAAAGAATGCTCCTTCTGCAGTTTAACATTGGTTTTTTGGTCAGTATTTCTCTGGCATTTGGAGTTTCATCATGCAGTGACTTGTGGGTTGGATGCTGGTGTAAGACTTCCACACAACTCCTTGCTATGGCAAATTAGAATATATTCCATTTGAATTGCCTCTCATATTAGAAATTTATTTCAGGAATGATACCTGTTCTTCACACCCAACTTCTTCTCTATTCATATTTCTCAATTCATTTCCTGTAGTTTATAGTCTTGATAATCCCACTTTTGTGCACACCTCACTCCCCAAACTCTGAAAACCTGGTATTTGTGTTTGTTTGTTTGTTTTTAGGAGTCATCAGCTCCTTAATTTGAACAGTGCTTCTGCCTTTGGCACAAGAAGCCTTGCCTTTCATCACAGGAAATTTAGTGTCAGGCTTTGACTAAACTGGGAGTTCACTGGAAGTGGAATTGGCTGCAAAGTGGTCATTCCTCAGCACCATCTCAGTTTTGCTAGAAAAAAAATCGTTGTCATACAGGATGTGCTTCATAATTAATGTCTGTTCCTTCTGATTTCTGCACAAAAAAAAAAAAAACCAAAAACAACAAAATGACATTTTGTGAGTTGGAAAATGTGCTGTTGAGAATGGATCTTTCTCTTCTGCCCAAGGATAACCACTGCAGAGAGAGCTTTCTCTCTTCAAACTCCAGTAAGAAAAGATTTGTGAAAATGAAAATGGGCCGTGAATTGTACCTCAAAGTCCTCAGGAAATTCAGTTTGTGTTTGTTTCCATCTGAACTCCTCGCAGGTGTAACTTGGTGTTACTTGCTGAAACTTCCAGCTTCACTCATTAATAGCCCAAAACATCCATGGGAATGCAGAATGCTGTGTTTTATCTGCCATACCTTGAAAAAAGCTGCATAATTATCTTTATTATTGGTGGTTTTCCTTTCAGGCAGAGAGGAGGGCTGGGTGCTGATGGTTTGAACATGTGCCCTGCCTTATCTGCAGCACAGCCTCATATCTGGCCTCCTGCTTTGCTTTGTGGGATATGTTTTAAAAAATATTCTTTGAATTAAACCACACCTATCATTCAAGGGCTTTTTTGGACATGGGATGGCAGCGAGTGATTCACTCTCATCTCATAAAAATAAATAAGATGTGTCAACCCTGGCCCCCAGCCCCTCCCAGGGATGATTCAGTGCAGGACCTGTTGGGTGCTTTCCCTCATTCCCTGACACTGCTGTGCTGATGGTGTCATTTCACCTTTTTTTTGTTTTTTTTGGTGTGTGCCTTGAGAGACACCACCCCACCTAAAAGCCCTGTGATTATTGAGTGTGACCTGATTGCATTTCTCCTGCTCCCATTGCCCTCCTGCTCGCTGACAGCGAGAACAGCACTGCCAGCACCCTGAATAAATCAGGGCGTTTTTGTGCTTTATGGCCTCTGGGAGCTGAGGAAAATGAAAATAAAATAATTACATAACGATTTCCATCGCTTTGGATAAATAATGGTATTTATCACGGCGCTGTTAATTTTCCTAATTGAGAGAAGAATGGGGATCTCATCCTGGGGGGAGATTTAGCACCTGGATTGTAGGAGTCATGATTTTAGCTCAGTTTGCTTCACAGGGTAAACACCACTGATAAATGCAGTTTGTTTTCATTTATATTTTAATTTATATTTTAAGAGAGGTTATTTGCTGGAGCACAAAGGCTTCTCTCAGCTGAAGTGTCAGAGCCAGGCTGCTCCTTTACATAGGAAAAATTAAGTGTTTTCATTTCCTACTTGGGGGGGAGAAGGTAGAGCCTGTCCCATGGAAGACAAATAATTGGGGAAAAAATAGGAGCCAGCAGCTGAGGATGCAGCAGAGTTCTGGCTCCACATCTGGGCCAGGGAAAACTGCTGGGTTTTGAACACACTTTAAAGTGTCACTGACTCACAGCAGTCCAACCTCCCAATTCCTGCAAAATTTAAATTTTTAGCAGGGGGTCTTTTTTATTTTCTCTGCTTTTTAGGAATACTTCCAAGTGCCAAGGGAAATTTACTTTATGTGACTGGCCTTAATGCTGGGAGGAGAATTATACTGCATTTCCTTGAATGCAATAAATATTAAAATTTTAAAATATTAAAAATATCTTCAAAATTAAAATATATTTTAAAATTAACTCTAAAATATTAAAAATAGGCCTTTAAGCACTGCATGAACTGTGATGGTTTTCTCACGTTTCCCAGCTCAGCTCACACAGGGATTCCTTCTTTTCCCTTTAAAAGCTGATCCAGCTGAAGCAGCGAGTTCTTGTCCATCCTGCCTTAGCCAGAGATGCTGAAAGGAGAGTGAGTCCTTTAAATGAGCAAAGAAATCCCCAAAGCTCCTCGTGCCTCCTGGGCTCTCACCTGGGAGGATGTGATGACATTTCCTGCTCCTTTTCCTGCCCTGATTCATTCATTTTCCCCTCCTCTGCCTTTCCCTTGGCCTGGGGAATGATGTTACTGCAGCAGCTCCTCTCCCTCGGGGAATTCCCTCCTGAATTGCTCTTTCCCAACCCTCATCCTGCTCTTGCAGGGGAATTGCTGAGGAATTCTGTGCAATTCAACATCTCCCATGCAATGTTGGTGCTCTCCCAGAGCTGCTCCTTAGGAAAGGGATGGAACTGAGCATGTACAAAGCTGAGCAACCTCCTCTAGCCCAAAAATCTCATTTAAAAATTTAAATGTTTAAAATAATTAAGATTAATAGAATGAAAATGAAATCTTTGCAATATTTAGAGGTCAGGAAATTATTTTTCCTCATTGAGATTAATTTTTTTTTTCACTTAAGCTCTGAGTTTTGGTCCAAATCAAAAGTTTCTCTGCAGTTTTATGTGCATGTATATAAAATTCTAACTGGGGATGCTCTCTTTATGCACCCACAGAATCTTTCATTTTTGGAGTGATTCCAGCCTGGCAGGTCTGGGAAATTGGAATTCTGTGGGTTCATGAAGAAAACAGAATGCCAGAGCACCCTGGGACTGCCCTCAATAGTTGCTAAGAGTTAGAATTTTTATACATGTGAATATAAAACTGCAGAGAAACTTTTGCTTTGGACCAAAACTCAGAGCTTAAGTGAAAAAAAATTAACCTCAAGGAAGAAAAATAAGTCCATAACCCCTACATTTTTCCAAGATTTAATTTTTATTTTATTAATTTTAATTATTTTAAATATTTATATTTCAAAATGAGAATTTTGGGCTGAGGAGGTTGCTCTGGGAGAGCACCAACATTTTTATTTTCCCTGCAGGATCTGGGCTTTGTTCTGGTGTCAAGGGACCACCATGAGGAAGAGGAAGGGTCAGATCCAGGTGCTGGCAATTGTTGGGCTGTTTCCTGTGATTGGAATTAAAACCGTGCCAGGAGGAACAAGGACTGGATTGGGATTGAGAGGAAGAAGCTGATGGAATCACAGGACAAACCCCATTTTCTACAGCTCCACCTTTTGGGGGGGTTTAATTTAATAATTTCTGGATAAAAGTGAAGAACGCACCTTATGGCATCCAAGTGAAACAACTGAAATTTGTCCTGTTTTTTGACATTTCCCCAAATGCTTCAGTGCCAGGGTTAAGAGAGTAAAGCCTTTTTTAGGCCCAAGAATGCCAAGATAAGTTGCTCTATCTTAGGCATTGGCTAAAACATGGGTATATAAGGAATTAAAGGAAAGAAAGAAGAGACAGGGGAAGGGAATGACTAAGAATACCTCCTGATATTTCTCCTTTATTTCCATAAGGGGTAATAACTCATGAGCAATCCGGCAGAGGGCACTTGCTTTAAATAGAACATTCTGATTCACAAGCAGAAAAAGGAAATAAATATTTTCCTTTCGTCTTTGAGAGCCATCCCTGAATACCAGCTCCTGAAGCAATATTTTATCAGCCACACATTCAAAAAGGAGAAAGAAAAAGAAAAATCCCATGAACAACTCAGTGGTGACCACAGTGGTTTGAAAAATAGCTTTTTTTCATTGTCAAAAGCCCTGCAGAATTCAGGGCACTGCTTCTTCCTCTGGAATTTTAACCTGCAGAGAAACCCAACCTGGGTTTTGTCCTCTCCCAGCAAAGCCTGCCTGCTGGAGCCTGGAACACAGTGGGATTTTGTAAAGGCGATGATCAGTAAGGGAAACCATAAATATACATGGGCTCTGAAGGAGGAGCACCCTGGGGACTCTCTCAGGGGCAGTTTGGGAAGGTGGGAGCAATGCAAAATAACTCATTTTGGGGTTTGCAGGCTGCTGGTACCAGGCACTCAGGAGGTTTTTTGGGAATCAGCCTCATGCTGCTCACTGCTCAGAGATGTTCATGTGGGATTGGGGCACTGAGGGCTCCAGGGTGAGGTCCAGGGATGTGCCCAGGGTCATCAAACCCTTCAGTAAACCCCATCCGAGCTCCTGGTCAACCCTAAAGTCTGAAAGTTCTAAATTCCACCTCTTTACCTCAAATTGTGTGATGCAAGATGTACCAACAGCGAATTTTCCCAAGTAAAACATTGTGTTAATTACTTTTAAAGAATGGGAAAATCACATTTGCTGCACAATTTGGCACCATCCTCCTCTTCCCATGGCAAACACGGAGCAGCACCACAGAACTGGAGGGCTGGTAAATGCAGCAAGGATAACTTTGTTTGGGATTTAGGACTTCACACATTTTGGCACTTGTTTGGCTCTGGAAATGCCAGGGATTTTGTTGTATTTAGGGATGGATCCCATTTCCATAGGATTCATGGAAATGAAGAGTTGGGTCTATGGCTTTTTCTAGGAGAGGGACATGGGTGGACTTGGTTATTCACTTACTAACACAGCTCCTAATTATTCACCCTTTCCTCTTTCTGTGTGTTCATTATTCCTCTTTTTCTGTGTTCATTATTCCTCTTTTTCTGTGTTCATTTTCCCTTTTTTTGTGTGTTCATTTTTCCTCTTTTTGTGTGTTCATTACTCCTCTTTCCTTGTGTCCATCCCAGCAAACTGCTGGGACCTGTGCAAAACGGGGCAGTCCTGGTACTGAGAGAGCTCAGCTTTGCAAAACAAGGGCTGCTTGTCCAGGGAAGGTGTGAAGCTGAGTCTGAGTCATTTTTAGAAGCATGAATGGAAGAATCACAGCTGCAGGAGGAGGGTCTGGGGTCAGGCCAGGTGGGGAATTGGCCCTTGGGGTGGGAGGAGCATTTCCAGAGCATGAGGGTGTCTTTGGGAGAGTTACTGCCAGTCATGGGCTCTCTTTCTCAAGTTGTCACCGAGGCCCAGCTGCTTTGTGAGGCATCCCTGTAAAATCCCCACCTTGGCTGGGTTGTGCAGCTCTCCTGATTTCCTGCTCTCCTCTGTCCTCAAAAGCAAACAGACAACAAAATCATGGAGTCCTAGGAAGGGTTGGAAGGGACATTAAAGCTCATCTCATTCCATGGGCAGGGACACCTTCCAGTGTCCCAGGTTGCTCCAAGCCCTGTCCAACCTGGCCTTGGACACTTACAAGGGCAGCCACAGCTTCTCTGTGGCAACTTCTGCCAGGGTCCCACCACCTTCATAGGGAGGAATTTTTTTCCCTAATCTCTAAACTAACCCTACTCTGTCAGTTTGAACATTCCCCCTTGTGCTGGCACTCCAGGTCCTTGTAAATAGTTTTTCTCCATTTTTTTGTTGGCTCCCTCCAGGGTGCTGGAAGGCCACAATTAGGTCACCTTCCGTTCTCCAGGCTGCACAATCCCAACTCTGTCCCAGCAGAGCTGCTCCATCCGTCTGGCCATCCTGGAGCCTCCTCTGGGCTCTCTGCAGCAGCTCCATGCCCATCCTGAGCTGGATCCCTGCTGGAGGCAGGGGGATCTCAGCTCCAGGCTTGAGTGGAGCTGGAATCAGGTTCCAGAGAGGTGACAGTGGGCTGTGACCCTTTGGGGTGTCTGCAGTGCTGGGGATGTGTCCATGAAGGAGACATCTCTCAGGGGACTCACTCCATCAGAAGCACAGACTGGAGAGTGGCTCATCACAACTCACCATTTACTCTCTTTGCCCAGAAAGGCTCAAAAAGTTATTAAAGAAAATAGAGTTTTCCCCTGAGGAGTGTTCTCACACAGTGTCCTCCTGCTCCTGCTCTCTCCTTGCTGGGGTTTGTTTTGGCTGCTCGTGGCCACGTGTTGCTGGGGAAATGAATCCCTGCATGCCCTGGAAGCGACGCCCGGACTCTGAGGGGTGCAGCCCTGACCTTTCAGAGCCACCTCTGTGTCTGGTGTGTTTTATAACCTGTCTGCTCCAGGTTCAGCCCCTCCATGCCCGTGGAGCACTGAGACCTTTCCCTCAGCACACACAAGAGCTTTTTCCTCCCTTTGGCTCTGCTCAGGCAGCCGTGTGCTCCTTCCCTTTGGGACAGCGCCCTGCTTTAATCGTACATCTCATTGTGCCATCCCTGCTCCATCCTGTTCAAAAATACCTACAGATCACCCTTGTCCCCCACCTCCGTTTTCCCATTTAGATCTCCCTGAAGCCCATTCTCCCTTATCAGCACAGTAATTTCGTGAGCAGAGTTGGATTTCTGCCGTTTAGGCCCCGGCCATTGTCTGTCGCAGCTGCAGTCAAGATAAACCCTCACCCAGAACAAAGTTGGAATGACCTTTTACAAGCAGAATCTGCCTTGTTTCCCTCCAGACTAATTTATCAGCCTTCATTTCAGCCTAGTCTCTCAGCAGAGGCCTGAAAGAACATTACAGAGAGCATGAATGAACAGGGGGATTAAGATGCTTGGCTAGTCCCTCTTTTTCATCAGACACCTTCTGGATTTGCCGGGCTGTAAGCTGTAAATGACCGTAAGTGCTGAACTGCCTTAAACTTGGAGTGAGGGGAAGGGAAGAGGAGGAGGGGGAGCCAGCACAGCCAAATGTTTGGAAAAGAAGAGTGATGTGAGGAGCTGGATAAACCTCCTGTCTCGAGGCAGAGGGTAGCAGGACTGAGCAGTGTCCCCAGTCCTTTCCAAGGGCTCTGTGTTTGTCCTCAAGCAAGGGAAGGGGACAGGCTCAGCTCCTTCAGAACTGTTAATAAGGCAAATTTAAATCCAATTTATTGATTCAAAGCAAGTTTTAAAAACAGGGCTACATCCAAAGCGTTTTGGTGCAGCAGAGCAGCAAAACTTTTCTTGTGAGTGTGATTTTAACGCCGCAAGAGGGGAAATTTTTTGAAGTGAACTTGACAAATGTCAAAGATCCCAACAGCAAACTCATGATTCTCCTGTAGCTGACAACAGCCACAGTCTAAAGGAATTGCTGTGAGGAGGGGAATAAATATTTGTCTTTTGAAGGAGGAGAGAGTTGACAGCTGTAGTTGGGGTGAATTTCCTGGCAGCTTTAGTGGGACTGGATAATTCCACCCCTAAACTCCATAAAACATCAGATTCTGCTTTCCTGCTTACACCTTTCAGCTTCCTTCATCTTTTATGTAATGAAGAAAAAGGTTATTTAACAACATGGAAACTTTACTATTAAATCACAGCCTGCTCAGCTGAGTGGGGGAAATCCTTATCCATCAAACTTGGCTCATTGTGTTTCATTCCTTGGAGTAAATAAAAACTTTTTGCAGGGGGAGAATTTGGTGCAACCCCAGGGATTTTGGTTGTGCTGGGGCTGTGGTGATGCCTTGTGTCCTGGTGGCCAGGGAGCAGAAACATCCCCACCTAAAAGGAGCAGAGCTTGCACCTCTAGCATTTTATTTGGATTTTTGGTGTATCAGAACATTTTGGAATGCTTCCAAACATTCCAAATGTTTCCAAACATCTTGCTGGAAAGCAAGGAAGGTGCTGCAGGTGGGGGTGTGGCAGCAGTAAGTGAAAATGTGCTGTGGGACCTGCTTGAGAAATGGGTGTTGCACTCTTAGGTGATGCTGAACATCAACCACAGGTGTTTAGAAATGGATGCAGATAAAAGATCAACATTTTGGAATGATTTTAAAGTTTTAAGGTATTTTAAGGAGTTATACCTGTATAGTATACAATCGTGTACCTATATAATAAAGCAGTATATCTAATTTTTAGGTATTTTGAGGAGTTACACCTCTATAGTATAAAATTTTGTACCTATACAATAAACCAGTATATCTGATTTTTAGGTATTTTAAGGAGTTATATCTATATAGTATAAAATCGTGTACCTATATAATAAAACAGTATATCTAATTTTTAGGTATTTTAAGGAGTTCACCCCATTCACTGGACCAGCCTGGCATTTGGGCTGTGGGACCATACATATCAATAAATCCTACTGCAATAATTGGTATTTTCCTTTCTGAGCAATAACCCCTCAATGCAGTGCCTTGTGAATGTGACAGAAGGATCCAGACTTCTCTAAACCTTTGCAAGACTTGTGATTTAATTGAGGCATTTGGGTGAAAGTTGGTTTCTCTCTCCTGTGTTCCTACTCAATTTGGTCCCTTTGCAGCCTTTAGCCAGTAATATGAAGGTGTAGGATTTTCAGAGTTTATACAATTTTTTTTTTTTGGTGGTTGTGTTTAATCCCTTTTTTAGCTTAACAATTCAAAATGCTGCACTGTTGGTAACTAGCACCAAGTTTATGTGTGCTGAAACCAAAAGTGAGGGCAGCCATTCTGAACCATTGTCCAAAACCTTGATTTAGGGACGCTCCCACCTTCAGAAGTAAATGATCTTTTACTATTCCTAAGTGGTTTTATCATCTCCAAAATGAACTTCAGCAGCATGGCAGGGAGATGGAGATGGTGCCTTTCTGGAGATTTGTGGAGGCAGAATGCAGATGCTTCAAGCAGGACAGATTATTTCTGGCTCTTGTCCAGTTTCCTGAGAAATGGACAGAAAGAAGCTTAATTTCTTCTAGTTCCCTGCAGCTGTGCTTAGGGTTTAATAAGAATAGAAGGTGATTTAAGGGAAAAAAAAAAAAAGGCAGGAAGTTCAGCTCCTTGTTGAGCTGTCTGTGTTCTTTGGAGCAGAAATTGGGGTTTGCTGCTGAGTGGAGCAGCAGCACTCCTGATGGAAGTTCAGCATTAGGGATGGTGCCCAAAATGTTCAGTAGCCCTGCAAAACTCAGTGAATGGGCCAAGAAGATCACAGCTTAACTTCCATTCAAATACATACAAGGTTCATTTTAGGATATTTAGAATTTAATTTAGAATATGCAGGGCAGAATAATCCAAGTTGTGCCCATGCAAGGCTGAGCTTCAGACTGGGATTGTTGTCTAAGAACAAACAGGATCCTTGTACAGGAGCATTTGATGAAACTACTGGGAAAAGTGTTTAAACTGAATACAAGCAAGTTCTGCTTTTCGTAGGGAAAGGTGAATTCCAGAACACAGGAGATGAGGAGTTTCAGAGAGGATGGAGATGGTGTGAGTAACATAAATTCATACATTGATACCAGCAGGGATGTTCTGTCTGATGTCTCTTACCTGATGGCTCTGGGCACTGGCAGGGTGTGAGGTGAACACAGAGGAACTGGGCCAGGCTCTCATAGCTTCCCCAAATCCCAACTCCAGCTTTTCTTGTCCCTGATGTTGTCCTAAGGTCAGGCAAAGACCAACCTGAAAAGCATCCTTAGGGAAAGAGGAGCATTGAAGGCAAAAATCCCCTGAGCAGGGAGAAATGAAACGTTGCTGGGGGATAACAAAAGACTCCAAGGGAGGAGCTGTGGGGTCAGGGGGCTAAACCAGGGAATACCTGGAGCATTTTCCTGGGTGAGGGGGGACACCCAGCCCTGTGAGGCTGGGCAGACCATGGATCAGCCCACAGGGGTGTGTGAGGCTCCCAGTGCATTCCCACCCCCTGCACTGGTGTCACTGGTGCAAATCCCATTTTCAACCCTTCAATATTTTTGTGGATTTTAGATTCAGGCCAACGTTCTCAGTGTAAACTCTCATCTCGCCTGTGGTTTGTTACAAGGGTTTGTTGTTGCTGCTGGAAATTTCAGATTTAGGAATTTGAGCCAAAGTAACTCCTTTCCCTGTCTTTTCCTGTTTTCCAAAGTCACCTCATTTTGTAAAGGGTGTGTGAAATAAATCAGTGTAAATTTACTGCTCACTATAAATTGTAATTGGCAAGAGTTGGGATATAGCAAATCCAGAATGGGAATGATAAAATACTGATACTGTATCCTTTAATTTATTACCTGTATTATCCACACTCTGTGTTTTCCACTCAGTTCTCTCTCCTTCACGAGTTGTGTTTTCACTAGACTGGCATTTTCCTCCTCTGATGAATTAACTGTCAATTGAAGTTAGTGAGATAAATCAAAACAAATGGACACACTGCTCCATATTGACTTTCTCACTGCCTGATTCCCAGCCCCACTTTCTGAGCACGGGGCTGTTGTTATGCTCACTTGCTTCTAAGCAAATGTACAAGAAAAGGAGGAATTGGGAGAGGTTGGTGTTTAAAAGCCAGTAATTACATTTTTCCGTGTGTTTGTTTTATCTGGGGTCTTGTCAATGATGAGATCCAAGCCATTTACCAAGGAAGAAGGCACTTGGCATGGTGGGAAAGAGGGAAATGTTAAATGGATTTCAGGAAGCGAACATGGAAGTTCAGGTCCTCTAAAATGTGGTCTTAATCTACATAAGGAAGGAGTTTTTGGGATAACCATAACGGTTTAGGTGAAGAGGAGGACACTTTTTATCAGCAGGGGTCATGTGGAGGCCCTCACTATTAGAGAGACAAGGTTCCAGTCTGAATCCAGGTTTATTAACATTTGCTGTGGGAATTCTGGCTGTAAAATATTGTTGGGTAGGGGACTCCAAGATGTTGAAGCCTTGGCTTTATCCCAAAATGGCAGAAAAATTTCTGGCTGGTTTGTTCTATTGGTGCAAATGTGATCAGGCCCACAGGCCTTCTCTCTGCTGCCACCAAAGTCAGAGCTGTGAGATAAAATATTCAACTGATTATTTTAAAGAAGGAGAACACAAATCCATGCCCGTGTCTCCAGCAGTGCCATCTGTGTGTGGATCAAACCCCAGGCACACCTCTGGCTGAGCTGGCTCCTCTGCCAGGGTTCAGTGCTCAGAACAAGCACATGCCTGTCGCAGAGCAAGTGTGGAAATTCTTTTGTTATTTGTTTACTTCTACCTTAAACATCTGTTCCTTAACACTCAGCTTTGAAAAGAGCTGGAGATCAAGCAGGGTTTTCTTTCAGGGCTCTCACCCCCATCCTGGGTCATGTCTTCCTGAGTAACCTTCAGCAAATAAATTTAACACCTTCTCACCTGGATCTCCTGCACTTTAATTCAAGAAGTAAAAGGTTAAAAAAAGAAGAAAGTCTGTGCAGAGGAATGGATGGTGGAAAGGGGTAAAGCCTCTCAGCAGTAGGTTAATTGGAGAGTGGAATACCAGTGTAGATGGGAGCACATAGTTTCCTTGGACAATGTGCTAAAGAACTGGGAGCTGGGAAGGACCAGCTGGGATTGTTAGTGAATTAGCTGAAGTCAGAAACTGCTGAATGGAGCAAAGAAGTAAAGGGGAAATGAAGGTTAGGGTATAATTCAGTCTAAATTAGGTGGGCCATTCACAATGCATAAAAGGGCTCTGAGCTTCCTTTCTTGGGGAAAATGGGGAGGAAAGCTCACTTTTATTTGGATGTGTGTTGAGTGGTTGATTTTAAGAATGTGCATACCTAGAGCCTACTTTTTGGGAGTGCATTATCCCACATGAGTTTGGAAGAAGCATTGAAAATGCCATGAGCCTGAAAGACAACAGATTTAGCAAGAAAGCCTCAGGACCGTTGTGCTGCAGGAGAATTTCATTTAATCTCTGATGGGCTGAAACAAATCCTCTTCATTCCTTCTTCCTCTGCTTGTTACTCACAGTGAACACTGTACCTGATCACCTCCCAGGTGCTTGGAATCCACCCTGCCTCTGGCCCTCCTCTCTGTGTAATTTGTAATTTATCACAGCACTCCTGTGCTTTTAATCATGGCTGAATTTTGTTTCTAAGTGGTTCTCCCATGGGAAGGGATGTGGCAGGCAGCACATGGTCTTGGAGACTGTGTTTGTTCTACACAAATCTAGGAAAAAAGAGGGAATTTAATACACAAATAGTTAAATTGAAATGTCTCCATGCAGCAGAAGTGCTCCATGCCTTCCAGTGGTGTCTGGGCTACATTGAGTTCTAATTTGGAAGAGTTTTGCTGCTTCCCTTTGGGTCTTGTCTCTGTAGACCTTCACATCCATTTGCCCCAAATTTGCTTAACATCCCTCAGAGGTGCATCACCCACCTGATGACAAAAAATAATCACCATTTTTTCAAATTTTTGTGTATTTCAGAGCTTACAGCCTTTCTTTGGTCTGAGTGTTGTCTGTGAGTGCAAAGTGATTTTAACTTGGACTTAAGTGATGTGGTTGTGGCTGAGCAGAGCCTGCCAGAGGTCTGTGCCCTTCATCTCCACTGAGAGAAATTTTCTGGTTCCAAATTTTCTGGTTTAGAACCCTGGAGGGTGCTCTGTGTTTTCTGAATGAACTTTCAGAGCTGTTGTGCTGTATCACCAATAAGATAAAGTCCATCTGACTGTGGTGTTCTCAGACATAGAATGTTTAATATGGAATAGAGAGCACTGATTTTATCAGGGTATAATTCCAGAAGTGCTGGGACTGGAGGTGGAACGTTTTCCCCCTGAAAATGCTGAACCTTCCAGAGCCTGGAGTCACTTCTGTGTTCACTCCAAAGGCTTATGTCAAGCCAAGTCAATTTAAATGAGATTCAGAAGTGGAGCAGCAATAAGTGTTCAATCAAAGTATTTGATAAATCACTTAAACAATCTCGCAGATTGCAAATTCTGTAAATGCAAGTTCTGCACTTATTCAAAACTAGTGAATGTGACAGGGCTAAGAGACAGCAAAGTCAAAACAGCAGGAAGAAAAAACTCAGATTCTTTGATGAGATTAAAATACCAGCAATTGCAGTGGCAGGCAGGTAGGGCTGTGCTGCTCGTGGAGCCCCTGCTCCAGCTTTTCCAAGGAGAATATACAGATGGGATAAAGAAGAGAAGGCTGATTTGATGATTGCAGCATAATTTTACCTTTACTTCAGAGTATGTGTGTTTTCCTTAACGTCTTGAATGGCCTAATTTAGCTGGTCAGGAAAGTTTTCTCTCTTATTAAACAGAATGACAAGTGACTGTAAAAGCAGGAGAAGGGAAATCTCAACAAAGCCCAGATTGCTCTGAATGCTCAACAATTTTTCTTCAGTTACTCAGACAGGGGAATGAGTTTCCTCAGGTGGAATTTATTCTGGTGAGTGTCTCCACAGAAAAGCTGAAAACAAAGTGTTGAAACAAGCTCTTGGAGTTGGATTTCCCCTGGCTTGTCACCCACTGCAGCCACGAGGATTAAATACCAAACAGGTATTTAATGATTTTTTTTTTTGTTATGATTTTTATTGTGCTGAAAAAAGATGGAAAAAATTAAGGATTTTTTTTTCTGGGTAGCTTCCAGAATAAAACCTTGTGTTTTGTCTATTGAACTTTTTCCTGGTTATAAATGAAGGAATTTTAGGAGATTTTGCTGGGAGAGGAATAACTCATTGTCAGCACCAACATGAAGCACGATTTGAAATAACTTTTCATGGAAGAAAGAGGGAAAATGGGATCATTTTTGGCTGTAGCCAGTGTTGAAGTTCAGTATTTTACTTTTAAAAAGCCATGGTTGGTTTTGTGTGAGCAGTTCAATGTTCCCTCATCATCTTTGTCCTCATTCACAATATCAGGGGGCTTTTAATGAGGATCCAGGTGCCAAATTTTGTGTATTGTACATTTTGCTTGCTCCCACCATTACTGTATTCCCAATCCTCAGAAATCAGGGGGGGTTGATCACTTTTAGCTGAAATTACAGTAGAAACCTGCAATTTGGGCTGGTCTCCTCTCAGGCATTTATTCCCAAGGACAGGAGCAAGGGATTGATCCCTTTGTCTCCTTTTCTCCACCTGTTTTACTGCAAATGGGAAATGGCTTTAATTGGGGCTGAAAACAAGAATTCCCACAGCTCAAACATTTATTTTTCAGGCAGCACAAGGCCTTGTTCAGGGAAGTTTTTAAGGACTTTGGAGACGTTGAAGGAAAATCATGTAGGAATCCCAGTGTATAGGAGTTACATGGGTAACGTGTTGTCCAGCTGTGAACTTGGACAGATTTTCATTATCCTGATTTAAATCCATAAATATCTGCAGAAATAGACACACAGACTTAAACTTCCAACTCAAAAAACCTAAATGGTTCCTAGAGGCCTTTGCATCCCTTCTGTGTGATTTCCTGTTCTCTGGGAATGCTTCAGGCAGTTCTCTAAGTTAAGCAAGTTTTAAAAGCTACTCAAATACAAATTATTTTTTTATAAATTAGGAAAGATTTGTGCCCTTTCAGTAGCTACTGAAAAAAATTTACTGAAGCTGCACTAAAATCCACTTTACACGTGATATAATTGTCAAAAATCTTTTCCTTTCACTTGAAACTAATCCTTTAACTTGAAACTAATTTTCTGCCCTCCAAAAAGGTAATTTTAAAGCTTTTCTAGTAGCCCTTGTTTCTCCCATAAAATATTTATGTTCAACACACTGAGCACATATTAATTAACGGGCATGAGCAATGACGAGGGTTCATCTAAAACTCTACGCGGTGCATACGAGGCAGAGTTATTTTAAAAACTTGATTTTCTTGCTGGCAGTGCCTTTGATTTGTGCTGTGGCCATGGCTCTGGAGGGGCTGAGCTCTGGGGGTGTGTGTGAGCGTGTGTGTGCGTGCGGCTGTTGTTCCTTTCTTCTCCAAATGCTTCACCACAGTAGGCGAAATGGATGAAACACAGAAAAAGAGAGACAATAAATAGTTTCCTAACCTGGCTTGGAGAATGGAGAAAGTTCGTTAGATTTATTAATCCTCATTTTCCTTTGGACTGTCAGGCTTGGAGTGACAGTAAAAAAGCTTGTGACGACTTTGGCTAATTTGCACTCCATTCACTTTCTCATGAAAACCCATCAGGATGACTGAAGAACTGCTCTGCAATTGACCTTATTCAATGGCAGAGTGATATACTGGGAAACAGGCCAGTTTTTACAATGCCCAAAAGAGCAAATTGGACGGAATCTTTGTTCCTCTCTTTTTTCCCCTTTCCTTTTTATGCCAGTCTTGCTCTAGTTAAGCTCTCTCATTTGTTCCAGCAGTAGCTCTAGGGCTCAGGTCACCCTCTGGGGCTGCCATTGCAGGTGATCACTGGGCTGCTTGTCTTGGATGCAAAGAGGAGGGAGAAAGGGGAAGGCTGGAAGAGTCTGCTCAGAGAAAAAGTCTGAGATCTCATTCTCAGCCAGATGTTGGGGGACAGGGTGTTGCTTTTGCCTCTGCACCCAGAAATCCCAAAGAGGTTGCGTGAACCTAAGCCAGGAGCAGGGGTTTTGTGGTGCTCTTTGGGTGGGGAATTAAAGCTGGTGGTGCTCAGGGCAGAAGGGAGACAGGGAGCAGATTCTGTGCTCATCAATGAGACTTTTCTGTGTTCCTTTTATATTCACACACAGCAGAGCCAGGATCTTTCACTCTGGGAAAATGAGACAGGGTTGGAGTGGCCAGAGGCTGGTGGGGAGAGATCCCGCACAGGGGGTAGGGACAACTGTCCCCTCAAACCAACATTTAATGTTTTATGCAAAAGAGACCAGCCCTGAATGAGGGTCTGAGTGGGATTAGCACATGAACAGTCCATGCGCTGGCAGATATCGAATTTATCTGGGGCGCTGCAGAGAGGCAAAACAATTTGAATTTGAGTCTGAGAACGGGCTGGTTTGGGTGGATTCTCTCTCTCTCTCTCCTTCTGGTTGAAATTTCTGAAAGTGCATTTTCATTTCCAGGTTTCATCAAAAGTGGGGTTGTAAAGGTTTCTGACCAGGAGCATTATAGTGATGTTTTTAATAGCAATAATTCCAACCTGTGCCCTAGGTCCTGTCTTTACTGGGGTCCCAAACTTGCTGTAATTCCCTGCCAGAGCAGCTGTGGTGGTTCCCCTGCTCCTGACACCTCACACAGGGCAGTGTGAAGCTTTCAGGTGGCTTTTGAGCACTTTGGGGACCTGTCTGAGCCAGCAGCTTTGATCTTTCTCTGCAGAGGGCAGGTCCTGCCAGCCAGACCTGAGAGTTCCTGGTTCAGGGCTATTCAGGTGCACCTTGCAGGACCAGAAGCAGCACAAACTGTGCTGGAAAGGGAAATGCAGCTCACCTTGTGTGTCCCAGAGCTTCACCCCTGCACTTCCCTGCTCAGCAAACCAGCAGCAGGGAAGACCCACAGTCAGTCCTGGAGCAGGGTGGGAAAGACCCAGAAGGGTTTGAAGGGACCTTAAAAAACTCATTCCAACCCTGCCATGGCAGGGACAGCTTCCACTACCCCAGAGTGCTCCAAGCCCCATCCAACCTGGCTTTGGACACTTCCAGGGATGGGGACCAGCCACCACTTCAATGTTTGAGTACCTCACCACCCTCACAGGGAAGATTTTCTTCCTTATCTCTAATCCAAACTCACTCTCTGTCAGTTTGAAGCCACCCCTCCTTGTCCTGTCACTACACCTTCTTGTAAAAAGTTTCTCTCCACCTTTTTCTGGGTTACTTCAGGAACTGGATACTAAAGGATTGCAGTCACCTGTTATTGTTCTTCTTTCTGAGATTTTCTATTTCACAACAAATTTTTTTTTTTGTTTAATATAAGTAAAGAGAACCTGGTGGCTTTGCTAAACCCAAACCACCCAGAAAGGAACACGTTGCTCCTCTACAACTTCACCAACTGATTAAGCTCATTTTGGGCCTCTGCTTCTGAAGGGGCAAGGTGGGTTTTTAAAAAAAGTCCATTAAGAACCACACCAAACTTTTAACTTTCCTGAAACACCTCTGGTTTATCAGTGTGCAAACTCTTTTCTGACCAGCATCACTTCTTCTGACTTATTCTCATGAGAAAATAAGAGCCATCCAACTGGAAGAACAGGATTTAGGAGACTTTTCTCTCTCCAATCCATCCCTCCCTTGCATCCACAAGGTCTGGATCTCAGGGATGTTTCAGCACAGGGTTTTAGGCTCCTGCAGGAAAGTTGTAACCTCTGTGTGTTCATGTTTTGAAGTTAAACCAACGGAGTGGAGACCGAGGAATGAGGGGAAGAGAGGAAGGTGTTCCAAATTGCATTTTTGGGGCAAAATGAGAAAGGGTTACGTTGGCACAGCGGGTCTTGCTGTGCAGGATAACCCTGGAGAGGTGGGAGATGCTCCTGAAATGTCCCTGTCACTGTGAGGGGACATTCTCCTGCCACGGAAGTGTCTCTCCCCCGTCCCAGATCTCTGGCCCTGGGTGGGGTGACTTCCGCCACTCGCTGTGCACTCACTGCCATCCTTCTGCTCCTCTCTGTCATCTCCTTGCCCTCCTCCTTCTGGTGCCCTCAGGTCCTCCAATTTCCCCTTCTCTCTCTATCAAATTCTGCCCATGTCCGCACCCTCATTAATCAATGTCAAGTCACAGAGTGTACAACAAGGGCTGTATTCTTCCACTGCCCCCTCAGCCCTCATACATCCCATTGTTCCAAAAAACTGATTCAGATGGCAAGAAAACAGCCGATGCAGCACATAAAAGAGATGAGACAGAAATGAAAAGAATCAAGGAGGGGAAAAAGGAAAAAAAAAAAGAGGAGGCATTTTTTCCCCCTGAAACACTCGAATAAATACTCGGCAATGATAATTTAAATTATTCATACATTTATGAAAACATCCATTGAAAAGTGAAGTGTATGATGCTCTTTGTCTACTTTACTTGTCTCTTGTTTGTGATTAACCTTTACTGTAACTTGGGCTGGCAGTGCCACGATCACAAAGACCAGACTTTTCCTTCCATGGGAAAAAATGTTTCATCGGGTCCAAATGAAAAATTAAGTGGAGGTATTTAGTGCTGATGTGGCAATTTGGTGCAAAGCATTCAAGATGCAGAATTATCCATGTCTATAGCCCAAACACTGCCTAGTAAAAAAAAAATACAAACGAGACAAAGCCAGCTTTTAGCAGCACATTCCCTCGCAGGGGAGTTTGACATAAATTCTACTTCCAGTCCCATGACATCCCTCAGGAGCTGGAGAGCTCAACACCACGGAGAGTAAAGGGTTTGCTGCCACAAATAAGGAGAATCTGGGTGTGTAAGAACATGGACAAACACAGCCAGAAAAAACGGAAATGAAAAAAGCAGCTCAGTTATTTTAATTACGGCTCCCAAACTATGGAAGAGTTCCTAGACCAGCATTAATAATGTCATCGGGAAATGGGAGATATTTGGGACCTGACAGCCTGTGAAAGTCCAGAGGAAATTTATTTTGCCTCTAAGACAGACTTTTTTGCTCATACTTTGTGGTTATTTCTTTACTTTAAAAAAAAAAAAATCCTTTTGTAGCAAGATCAGTAGTGGAATATTAAATGCCAATAGTGATAAACTGTCTGAAATCAGAGAAATAATAATTTGAGAGGTTTTGGAAACTCAGCTCTGTGGGGATTGTATTTTTTGGTGTATCCCTGCCATTCTTCCAGGGGTTTTTTGTTGGTTTTTTTTTTGTTTTGGTTTTTTTTTTTTTTCCAGAGAAACAGTCAAAGCAAAACTTCTCCTCTAACATTTGTGTCGTGCTTGTAATTCATCAAATTTTGATCCAACTTCCAAACCGGAGCAGTCTGGAGAATGTCAGATAATTTATAGATAATCATCCAAACATTTTTATTCTCAAGTGAACATATTTAGCCCTGCAAATATGCATTTATGCCTTTCCATAACTGGTTGATTACGTGGGAGGGGGAGCCATTGTCTGGCAGTCAAAGCCAAGGGATTTTCGGCAAAGCTCTCCTTGCTCTTCTGTTGACTCTGCAGTTGACTCTGTGTGTGACCTTGGACGTGTCACTTATCCTCTGAATGCTTCACTTCCTTCTGTAAATGGCTATAACAGTTTTGAGCACATGCAGGAAAGTGTGTCTGGAACTTAGGAAAGCATTTGGAGATTTCACTCCTAAGAGGTGCTGGTGGGTCCTGGCAGCTGAGACAAATAGAGCTCTTCACTTCTTTATTAACCATCTTTGTGCCTCGTTTCAGGGGTTTGATACCTTTTCTCTCATGGTTTTTTCAGTCACTTTTGGAATTTGTTGCTAATTTTTAAAAAATTTTTCTACCTGGAATTTGTGCCCAAGGGGACTCTCAAAGTTTCTTATTGCATCTATCTTGTCTAGGATTTACTGGGTTTGATTTTAACGCTGCCTCTGGATTTGTCCTTTGCTGAGGTGAAGTATTTGCCCTTGTTTCAGTAGAAAACATTTTTAGTAAATCCACTAATGGATAAATCTACTAAGAGAGGCTGTCAGCCATAGGATAGAGTATTTATATAGAAAGTGTGGTGGAAAACTGTATATTAAAAGAAGGAAGGAGCTGGAGCAAAAGTCCTAAATCAAACTGCTGGCAATACACTGTCTTGGTGTGTATTTCTTACTAGGCTGTGATTCCTTCTTCTTGGAAATTATCCAGGATTTCCTGGCTCAGTGATCTGGGATACATTTCAATATACTGGATATATAGAGCAGTGGGCAGACTTCAAACAGGTCTGGGATTTTTATTTTTTTTTTCTAGGTATGGAGAGACATCCAAAATAGTGGCTGCCTTTCTCAGCTGATTTGCATAAATCCTCCTTGCTGCTTCCAAGCCTTTCTGGAGTTCCTGAGCGAGCAGGAGGCACCAGATCCCTCCTTCCCTCCCATTCACACACAAACCAGATTGGCTTTGGGATCAGCCAGCCAGGGGCAGAGCCCAGACAGGAATTTTTGCACCTTGGCTCTGCTCACTGCTTCGTAAGTGAATGAACGAAGGCACAGCCATGCAGAAATACCTCTTGGGTATGTGGCACCTCTTGGGAGCTGTGAGAGGGTCATTCCTGCACACCCACACCCCAAAACCACACCCAGACTTCTCAGTTTGAGGTTTGGGATGATGATGGTGAATTTGGGTTGGGTTCTTCCCAGCACAAAGTCATCCTGGGATTTGGTTGTCCATGCCCAGGTAACCCCTGGGTCTGAATTTGGGTTGGGTTCTTCCCAGCACAAAGCCGTCCTGGGACTTGGTTGTCCATGCCCAGGTAATGCCTGCACTGCTCTTTGCTGGGGGAATTTAAAATAGATCTATTTTTATATATATACATATATATATATATGTAATAATTAAAAAATGTCTAGCTTTGGGAATGGCTCTCTCTGACTCCATGGCTGTCCTAGCCCTGGCTCTGCCTCCTCCTGCAGCTCCCAGCACACTTTGCCCATGGTGAATTTGGGTTGGGTTCTTCCCAGCATAAAGCCATCCTGGGATTTGATTGTCCATGCCCACATACTGTTCTTTGCTGGGGTTTCTAGGGTGGGGGAATTTTAAATACATCCATTTTAATATATATATATATATATAATAATTTTAAAATATCTAGCTTTGGGAATGGCTGCTCTGTCCCTCCATGATGTCCCAACCCTGGCTGTGCCCCCTCCTGCACCTCCCAGCACATTTTGCCCATGGTGAATTGGTTTGTGTTCTTCCCAGCAGAAAGCCATCCTGGCATTTGATTTTTTGTGCCCAGGTAACCCCTGCACTGCTCTTTGCTGGGCTTTCTAGACTGGTGGAATTTAAAATAGATCTATTTTAATGTATATATATATAATAATATAAAAATATCTAACTTTGGGAGTGGCTGCTCTGTCCCTCCATGCTGTCCCAGCCCCGGCCGTGCCCCCTCCCGCCGCCCCCAGCACACTTTGCCCATAGAAGGTTTGGAGATGCCTCGTTGTGCTGCTCTCCCTCCTCCCACCCTCCCAGCCACCAAGCCTGGGCTCTGGGAAGGTGGCCAAATGCCACTGAGGACACTGGAGCAATAAATCATCCTCCTTCCAACATCTGCAGGCCCCAAAGGCGAGCCCCTGGCCGATGATGATCTCGCCTCCCACCCCCTGCTTTTTATCCTGTCCCTGGCTGACAAAACACCTATTGTCACAGCCTGAGTGAAGAAGAGTCCTTTTTCCCTCACAAAGGCCCTCTGAAGCCAAGTTGTGAGCTGCCAGGGAAGATGCTGAGGGCTCGGCAGGGAGTCTATATCTCACTCTTTTGCTCTGTAGTTCATACTTTCTCTCTCTCACAGGGGTCACCCAAAGCCTTTCACTCCGGCTTCATATTCACATAAAGACATCAAGAAAAAGAAAAACCACACCAGAAAGAATTATTAGGCATGGCTGTCAAATGCTTTATGGGGGGGTGGGGGGTGCAGGGGGGAAAGAACAGTAACTCTTTATGTGCTGGCATTGTTACAGGAGCTAATGTACCACTGGAGTGCCGTGCAGGAAGACATTACATGCCTCAGGAATTGCAGGGGCATTTAGGCTAAAATATTGGATTTCAGCAAAAAGGGCGTTTGTTTTCACTTCTAGTTTCTTATCTGGGTTTTCTAGATTCCAGGAGGCTCTTTCCTGATCCTGCTTTCTTGAAGGACTTTTGGGGTTTTTGCACATGAAGAATCTTTCCTGGCTGTTATTTGCATGCCAAGCGAACTGTGGGGATTTAGGACCCAATAGATCAAGCTGCTCCCGGTCCATTTCATTTTTTTTTTTAATGTGAAAGTTAAAAAATCACCACACTCTGATCACCAAACCCTGCCCAAAATATTGATATTTCCTGATGGAGTGGGCTGGTTTGTTTTTGTCAAGAGTGAAGATGCTGTTCTGAGGAATCAGCTCCTGGCTTCTTCATTTGTGTGAAAACCTCAGCAGGCAGGGATTCATGATATGGAAACTGCTGCTTAGTGGATGTGAAGGAAAGGAGATGGAAAAAGCTGAATTAGTGCAAAGCTGAAGGGACAGAAGGTCAGACACTCGCTGCCTGAGCCCAGCACATCCCTAAAACAGATTCACAATTACAGAATTGCCCGTTCCTGGCAGATTTAAAGCTGGAAAGCCTTCCTGAGTCTGCTGCCCATCTCTCTGCACCACTCTCCGAGGGAACTTTGGGAGCTGTGAGCTGAAGGCTCAGCAAACAAATCTCCTGCCCGAGGTTCATCCAGATGCCACATCCCCGTGTAGGGTTTAACCCTTTGAAGTTGTGTCCCCTTTCTCTGCTCATTTTCAAGTGGGTGAGCAGTGCTGGGCATGGCTTTAAGAAGATCCTGCTGCCTTAGAGAAGAAGATAAATTAAAAACTTTATTTAATCCTTCGGAAGACTGAGACTGTAAAGTTAACAGTCAAGTAAGCTATTAAAATTTACAGTGCAAGGCATCAAAACAGAAGGAAAGTGCACATGGATAAAGTTTAAAGCATCCTTATAAAAAGCCGGAAACCTAACACTGCATTCCTACAAATTATTCCCTTAGCAAACATTTTTATTTCCAATTAGTAAAAGAAAAATTGCTAATTTGCTGCAGTTGGACAGGCCTGACGTCTCAATCTGCAAAGTGTCAGTGCTGTGAAAGGAAACGTTTCACACTGTGCTGGAGAGAGAGAGCAGCTCTAAAGAGGGTCAGGGCATCGGGCCCAGAAACCAGATTGACTGGCCATAGTGCTAAATTACTCACACAAGACAGACATTGTCTGCAGTGCCAGCCCTGCACTACTCACTTTCTCATTCTTTCCCTTTTTTAGTTGGTGCTTGTGGAGGAGGTGAGGGGGTGGCAGGGCCGGCAGGAGGGGGCACGGAAGAGGAAGGGGTGGAGGGCAGAGCTCAGGGGGGGCCTGGGCTCATCCTCAGCTTCCCCTGGAGCCCTGAGAGCTGCACAGGGGATGAAACACCCCTGATCCCTCTGGGATCATCTGGGGTACCCACTGAGACCCCCAGCCCCCTCTGAGACCATCTTGGGAACTAACTGAGACCCCCAGCCCTCTCTGAGACCATCTTGGGAATCTTGGGAACCAACTGAGACCCCCAGCCCTCTCTGAGACCATCTGAGGAACCCACTGAGACCCCCAGCCCCCTTTGAGACCATCTGGGGATCCCACTGAGACCCCCAGCCCCCTCTGTGCCACTCAGGTGGGAGCTGGGCTCAGAGGATCTTCTGCTGGGGATACAGGCTCGGGCTGAGGATGAGTCAGAATTCCAGAATAAACACAACCCAGATGTCACAAGCAGAGAGCAGGAACAATGCTGAACACCACAGATTTTTCCTTTGCCTTCCAGAGCATTGTCACCCTCCAGAAACCAGGGTTGCACCTCTCAGCTGCTCAGAGGTGTCACAGCAAGCTGTGCCTGTCCCAGCAGCCGTGCACAGGGTGCCACTGCTGCTCCTGGGGGTGACACTGGGCTGCCTTCAGGATGTGCTCAGGAGAGGTGGAGAGGGATTATTTACAGGGCTGCAGTGCCAGGGCAGGGGCATGGCTTCAAACTGGCAGAGAGGATGGTTAGGGGGGTTATTAGGAAGGTTTTACAGAATGGTTTGGGTTGGAAGGGTCCTTAAAACACATCCAGTTCCACCCCTGCCATGGCAGGGACACCTCCCACCATCCCAGGCTGCTCCAAGCCCTGTCCAGCGTGGCCTTGGACACTTCAGGGATCCAGGGACAGCCACAGCTCCTCTGGGAATTCCATCCCAGCCCCTCATCACCCTCACAGGGAAGAATTCCTGCCTAATACCCCCGTAACCCTCCTCTCTGCCAGTTTGAAGCCATGCCCCTGCCCTGGCACTGCAGCCCTGTAAATAATCCCTCTCCACCTCTCCTGAGCACATCCTGAAGGCAGCCCAGTGTCACCCCCAGGAGCAGCAGTGGCACCCTGTGCACGGCTGCTGGGACAGGCACAGCTTGCTGTGACACCTCTGAGGTGCAACCCTGATTTCTGGAGAGTGACAATGCTCTGGAAGGCAAAGGAAAAATCTGTGGATTTTGTTGTTGCTCCCTGTTTGTGACATCTGGGTTATGTTTATTTCATGGACTCATCAAGAGCCCTTGAACCCAAGCACTGCTTTGAGAGGATTGAAATACCTTGACCAAGATGTCTGCATTGACAGGCTGGTATTTGAATTTAACTAACTATTATAGTTGTTGTATTAATCAGGCATTAAAAAAAAAAACCCAAACCAACAAGATAAGGATGAAACAAATAATTACTGCTTTCTCAATTACAAGCTTCTTATCTGCCTGTGACAAAGTTTCTGACACTTTGAGTTCCTCCTGCTCTCGTGGTGTGTGTTGTGAGGAGTGATGAGCTGGAGGTGGAGCAGGGATGTTGGAGGTGGGAAGGGAAAGCTTTGGACTCTGTTTGATTCCTTGGGATGGGCAGCATGTGGCAGCACTCAGATGGGGAACAGGGATGAGCTTTGTTGGGTTCTTATGAGCCACTTGAAAAGATTATTTAATTTTTGCTGCTGCTTCTTGCATTTCACTGTGCTTGGGACTTCTCTTGCCTTTCCCCAGGAAATCAGCATCAGGAAAGAGCTTCCTTGTGCTGCAAATCCCACAGAATTCCTCATGATTTGCTGGAGGAGCCCAGTGCTGCTGCTTTTGCTGGGAGGAAGCACCTTGGCACAACCCCCCCACAGCCCCTCGCAACCAGACAGCTCCTGGCTTTCTTTCTGCTGATAATCCCACCAGGACCTTTGTTTCCTGATAAAACTGGATTCCACTGGAGAAACCCAAACACATTAGAGGCTCCATTACATCCTCTGCATCCTTCTTAAAGCCTGCCCTGAGTTTCCTGAGCATTAAACAGAGCAGATGCCTGCTGGGCTCCTGCGTGGCACAGCCATGGCCACTGCTGATAGCTGAGCAGCTGCCCTGATAACACAGTGACATTCCCAACCTGGCCCTGTTAAAAAGGGGCAAAAGGAGCTTGTCTTGAGTCAGATAACTCTGAGGTATGAGTGGGCTGGTTTGTTTTTGTCAAGAGTGAAGATGCTGTTCTGAGGAATCAGCTCCTGGCTTCTTCATTTGTGTGAAAACCTCAGCAGGCAGGGATTCATGACATGGAAACTGCTGCTTAGTGTGTGTGAAGGAAAGGAGAGGGAAAAACAAGTTTATTTTGGGTTCCAGGTTTGAATGTTACAGGCTGGAAAGCCAAATATGTGTTTCCTTTTTGAGACCTGCCTGTCAGGGTGCTACTGCCAGGGCAGGGAGCTCCAGCCTGCCAGCGATTCCAGGAGTGAGCTTCCTGTGAAGAGGCACGTTTGAGTCTCTAGTACAGGAAGAAAAGGAAGGGAGAGAGTGATTCAAACTTTGGGGATGATTTAGGAAGTTTTTGTTGGGGATGGGTGGGATGATCTGTGAGCCATCGTGCTTGAATGAGTAAGTGACCACAGCTGCCTCCAGTTCAGTTTCCCTTTTCTTTGCCTGTTCCGGGGCAGAACTCTGCTCTGTGCATTTTGAAAAAGAGTTTTGTGCAGAAAATTGGATGGGAAACAGCAAAAAATATTTTTCCCTTTTTTTAAAATTTTATTTTTGATCATTGTGCTGCTGTCCAAGGAACGAGGAGCAGGCTGAGCTCAGGGCCACGGTGGAGAGAGTTTGTGCAGAAGGGAGGGTGACTCGTGGCTCAGGATTTGTTCAGGATGAAGGAATTTGCTTCTTTCTCAAGCCACTGAAATCAAACCCAAGCTGCCTTGAGTCACTTGCTCATTTTTTGTTTCATGCTCAGGCTCCAGGTGGGAGCTGAGGGCGATGTGGGGATGCAGCCAGGGACACAGCTCATGGCAGGAGCCTGAACACCGAGTTCCTCCTGCATCCCTGAGCTTCTCCTGGGCATCTGGGGGGCTGGAATCTGGCCAGGCACTTTACATAAGCAAACACCTCCACCTGGAGCTGCTGCTCCCTCCACAACGAGCACATTCTGGCAGCTTCTCACCACAGAGGGTCACTTGGAATTTGTTTCCTGCAGCTGGGATGTGGGCTAGGGAGGGAAATCAGTGCCTTCCATCCTATGGGGTCTCCTGCATTTTTTTTTAATTTTTTGGGGTGATTTTTGATAGATTTTTTTTTCCCTCCAGGCCTCTGGTGTCATCCTTCAAAGCAGAAAAAAATAAAAATATTCAGGTTCTCCCCAAATGGTTGCCATAATTACAGCTGTGGGTGATCCAAAGGGATCCTTTGGAAAGCAGATGTGCCATTTTCTAACCTCTGCTGCAGGACTAGTGGCTGGCCACAGAGATTGTACAGCACATAGGAAATAAAAATGGTTTTTTATGAAAGAAAGTATTCTGATGTCCAGAAATACCAGAGCAAATTTCCTTTGATCTGTAGTTCTAAAAAGAATTTGTCCTAATTCCCTGTTGCTTGTGGTCTTTTTCATACTCTTTTTTCCCTCAGGGAGATTCCCAGTTTCATAAACCAGCTCTGAGGTGTTGTTTTTTTGGGGATGCCCATGTTCCAGCAGCAGGAATGTCCCAGCTCCTGCTCTGGGCCTCACCTTTGGAGGCAGTGCAGGTGTGAGGAGCGCTGTCCTCACCTGCTCAGCCAGGCTCTGCCACTCCCCAAGGGGACATTTAATAAAAAAAAGGAAGGGCTGGCAGGAGTTTTGTCACTTTTTTTTCCCAAAATGGTGTTTTGATGGCCCCAAGCTGGTGGAGAGTTGATTTTTAAAACTCCTCACTGCTTGGCCAGGTTTGAGCCTGGCCTGTTCCACTCTGCAGCCCCAAGTGCAGCCAAGCCTCTCAAATAGGGTTTGATAAATGTTGTAAATAAGGTAAATATTGCTTTGTACCTGCCCTTACCACTCCTGCTCTGAGCTGTTGGACACTTGCTGGGGTTTCTCTCTGAACTTGGGCACATTTCAGTGTTTCCCAGATTCCTCCCACATTCAGAAATAGGGATGGAGGTGGGAAATACCAAATGTAGGGCCAGGAGCTGGACTCCACTTGTCCCTCTGGGTTCATCCCAGCTCAGGGAATTCTGATTTTATAAAATGTTAAATAGTGAATCCTGGCCAGAGCTGCAGGAGTTTTGTTTTGCCTTTTTTTTATCCCCTCCCTTGATTGTTTGTTTTTAGGCATGTTCTGGTGGAGGGGACAGTTACACTGCTGGGAGATAAGCCAGGCTTCAAAGTCTGAGTGGATGTGAGAGTAATTCTGAGCTTAGCAGGGTCAAAGGTGTTTGCACCTGAGCAGGACTGACAGCCTTGTGGTTAAGATTAGGCCTAAGGAGCTTGAAAGTCAATTTCTAAATGCCAGAGCCTGGGTGATTTGGGCACCTCACTTAATTTCTCATCTCTCTCTGGTCTGTAAAATTGGGATGGAAATCCTTTTTTTCCATGCTCACTGTTTATCTCTTGCATTCACTTATTTCCCAAGGTGTCTCAGGCAGAATCATTTTCCTGTTTTATGTCTCAGCTGGGCTTTTGTCCTTGTGCTCCTGATAAAAAATGGTGGGAAACTTGGTCAGGCATTGCCTGGGAAGTTCAACCACAAGTTTTCGGACACAAAGCTTCCCCAGGACTTGGAAATGTCAGATGTGGGCAATAATGGGGAAAATTGGAGTGTCCCAAATTCCAAGTCAGTGGATTATTAGCGCTGATTGTCATTTTCCCCACTGATCTTCTCTTCTCTTCTCTTCTCTTCTCTTCTCTCTTTTTTCCCTTTCATGAGTTTTTTTACTGACATTCTCTAAATCTACCTGCTGGAAGAGCAGCACATTAAGAGAATTATCATTTTCTCATGCTGATTTCTGACACTTCCTAAAACAAGCATTGCTTGCTGAGGCTGTGCCTGGGTTTGAGCCAAATTTGCTTTTTGGAGCAGACTGAGCCAGAGTGTGCTGTGCTTTGGAGAGCCAGTGGAAGGTGCTCCTGGCTTGTCCAGCCACAAAAGGCATTTCTCTAAGGGAATGAGCAGATAAAGGTCACCCCGTGGCACCACAAACAGAGCCTTGTTTGTGAAGCAGCTGCTGATTATCATTGGGGAGCAAATGGCTTTGAATTTTATAGCTCCTGTTATCTGAAACTAATAAAAACACAATGCAGTGACGAGCTGAAGGTCATCTCATCTCATCTCATCTCTGCTGGGTGGGGAGTGCTCAGCAGAGCTCCAGATTATGCACAGGTTTTGTCTGATGCAGTCTGGAAATGCAAGTTTGGGAGTGAGGGATGTAAATCAAGGGCATCTCCTGTGCTTCCACACTTCAAAGTTTGCATTTCCTATTTTCCCCTCTTGCTTCCCAAGCTCCACGCTGCAGGAGATAACAAAACCCAGGATGTTCTCACCTGGATTTGGTGCCATTTCAGTTCACCCAGCACTGGAGTGATTGTGAGCCACCTCTGGAAAATCAGATTTAATAGAAAATCCATGGGAACAATCCAAAGGCTCTCCCACCTTGCTGCTGTGCCAAGTGCAACGTAAAGAGACAGCAATAAATCACCCTGCTCTGCACCTCAAATAGATAATCAATTTAATTGAAAGCATCAATAATCATAGTTTGACATTTATTACCCTGTGGATGTTTTATCTTTTAGGCAGGGGACAGCGGGGCAATGATGGATGCCACTTCTGCCATGGAACACAATTATGTGGTGCAAGGAAAAGGGGTTTTATATTCTGCAGAAAAAAAAGCAAAGCAGTTGAATTCATATTCAAGCAGACTGCAGGAAACCTCTGAGAAATAAATGCAAGTAACTCTCATCCCTGGAACCTGAATTCTGCTGTTGTGGCTCGTGAGATAATGTTGCAAATGCTGCTTGGTGTGTTCTTTTAAAGTGATTTAGGACAGAAAATCTGCAGGGCCAGGTCTCCCTCTACAGAATATACAGAATATCAGCTTTTTTTCTTCACATGTGCACAAGTGAAAACCAAAAGTGAGGCTGGATTGTTCATTCTTTGGCCGTTCTTATGGTTTGTGCTCACCTGCTCAGGTCATTGTGCATCCTCAAAGGTGGAAAACAGCGTGGAAGTTACACAGCTTGTCTGGACAGAGGAAAAAAGGGATGGAAATGTTCCTTTTCTCCTGCAGAAATGTTCCCATACCTGCAGGACACTGTCCAGGGCAGTGCCTGGATAAATCACAGCAGTGGAGGTGTGTGCTGGGTGGGGAAAGCCCCTGGCTGTGCTCACCCACCCTGGAAGGCTTCCAGGAATGTGAAAACCCCAAAGATTTGAAGTGGAGACTTATGGAGCAAATTCTTCCCCCAAACCCCAAAAGAATTGTCTGAATTAGTTTGAATCAGGTGCTTTTTATGTGTCAGATTAAGGTTTTTTTGGATTTAGAGATGTAGCTCTGATGTAGACATACTACAATGGATCCTTCATGGTTCTATTTCTTTAAAGTGTCTAGTCTTATTTGTAAGGCTATTTTTTGAAACTTTAGTTCCATTTCTCTCTTAATAATGTCTGTCTGATTCTATAGCATTTCTAAGGCAGTATTTTTTTGTCTCAGAGTTTGCAGATGTATACTGTGTGAGCTTTTTATTAAACTTTGAGAATTCTCTACCAATCTATTTCCTACATTTATGCATCACTCCAAGCAGGTATTTCACCTTTTCTTTTTGGTTATTTTGAGGTTTAAACAGCTCTGACTTTCAGAGTGAATTAAACCTTTTGTACTCTGACCACACAGTGGATTCTGCACGTGCTGGAAAGTTCTCTTTGCACTTCCCCAGTCCCAGGAGGTGCAGGGTGTTGAGGAAGACAAGACCCAAGTTTATGAGAATGTTCAAGTGCTGTTATGTTATTCCCACAAAGCAGCAGCTTCCTCGATGGCACATTGAGATTATTTGGCCAGTCAGGATCTCTTAACTCTGCTCACATCAGTGATTATTTACTTTGAGCTGGCAGTTACAAAAATGCTTTACTTCATTAAACCCTCTTCAGTGGCTTAAATACATTTTGTTTCCAGCAGCTGGGTACATTATGGACATTTCTTTGTCTATGATCTATTGGTGGTAGTTTGGAAGATGTAAACATTTGTGCTATTTGGCAAGATGGTTGTGGAGCCATCTTATAACCTCAATGTTCCTCTTGGCACGAGATTAAAAACTCCTTGTAATCAATGCTCGGGGCTGGATCTCCCAAGATTTCCCTCAGAACTGACTTGGAGTGTTGGGTAACAATACAGGCTGTGTGTGCTCTTCAAAACCTTTAATAAAAAAAAAATAATAATTTTTTTTTCTTCTGGTGCTGTTCTGAAGAAGCCCCAAATGTAGAACCCAGTTTAACTCCAACAGCAAATAACTGGAGTTGTTAAGGATAATAATGGAATTTTTTAAAAAATCTCTTGGCCATTTTGGCACACTTCAGGAAAACCTTGTGCAGGGATTCCAGGACCAGAAATGATTTATCTCCAGGACAGTGGGTGACACAGAGGAGCTGTTGAGGTGCCCCTGGGGACAGCTGAGGAAGATTAACCCATGTTTAGTGTCTCCCTGGTGCTGTTTTGGCAGAGGAAAGCAGCAGGTTTGAGTTTCTGAGGTGGATGTCTCCCACCTCATCTCTCAGGGATGGAGAGGGGTGGAAGAAGTGCCTGTGGCATCTGCAGTGTAAGGGATCATAATGAGCTAAAATCTCCACATTCCCTCATCTCAGGAGCTCTCAACACATCCTTCACTTCTAATCAGGGGGTTCCAGTCACCCAAAACCCAAGGGGGAAAAAGCAAAACCTTATTTCCATTTGGACTCCCTGAATTCCAGTCTCAAGAAAATGCCTTGAAATTGCCACCCACTCTCTGTCTGCCTGATTAAATAAAATATTGACCTTTTCCAAACACAATATTATCATTCCAAGCATAATATTATCCAGTTCTGTCTGAGATTGTTTCTACAGCTCTTAAAAGGGAGCTCACCTGGCAGCCCTATCAATTCAGATAAAACAGCTCTGTGTGCCTTCCCAATAAAACGCTGATTGTGCTGGTGTCTGAAGCTGGGCCATGGGATAATTCCCCATTAAATTCTCTTTCTAGAAAGCATGATTTGCTCAATATCACTTCTGAATAAAGGGAGGAAAAATGCTGTTCTGTCCCTCTCTTGTTCTCTTTGCCTTCACAGAGTGTTACTACAGGGAGTTGCTCTCCAAGTTCACTCTCCCCCTCAGAGTAAATCCTCTCTCCATCTCTGAGCAGCTTCAGGACAAGGGGCAGAGAGTGGCACACACAACAGCAAAGCTGTTCCTTGTGGTTAGCATGGAAAAGAAACACCCCAGCACAGGGAATTCCCCTCCTGCTCAGAGCCCAGGCTCTTCAGATCTGCAGCTTTTAGTTTATTTGCTAAATTAAATGAGAGTTAAGTGATGTAAAGTTCCCTCAAGGCCCTGGGAGAGGCTCCTGTGGTGGTTGCACAGGTCACCCTCTTCTTTTCCTTTTGGGAAATCTCATCCTCGTGAAGGAACCTGGAATATCCCCACCTTTCCCCCCAAAAAAGGCATTTGAGCACCTCCAAGGCAGCCTCGTGTTTCTCTTCCAGTTCCTGCCTTTAATGGCCCATTTTTCTTCCTGCCTCAGCCTGCCTGCTGATGACCTTGTCATGTTAAAGCGACAGTGAGGTTATCCTGCTGATGGCTATCAAGCTGACATTCCCCATCCTTGCAGTGGGAGTGCCAGGCAGGGATGCATTCCCAGCCAGCCCCTTTCCCTCCTGCCTCTCCCAGCTCGGGCAGGGAAGCCAAGCTGCCAGATGAGACCGTGCATTTCCCTCTCCAGACCTGGGGAATCACTGCATTTCCCTCCAAGTGTGATTGATGATCCCACCCACCCCCAAGGTTTAATTCACTCTGAGAGTCTGAGCTGTTTAAACCTCAAAACAAGGAAAAAGAAAAGGTTGTTGCTATAGGATGTGAAATAACACGACATGGACACGCTGCTTTCTCGAGGTGAAAAAGGTGTTTTTAATTTCTGACTCCAACATTTGTAGATTTCCAAAAGTGACAGTGGATTGGAGGGTGACAGTGCCACCTCTGCAATGACACTGGACAGACCAACAGTCTATCAAATTTCTCTTCTTCCATAAAAGAATGCAAAACAACAAGTTATTTACATAAAGTGTATGAGAAAGTTCATTACAAGAATGTAAACATCAGAAGGCTTAGAAAAACTTAAAAAATCAGGGCAACAAAGGTGAAATACCTGCTATGAGTGATGCATAAATGCAGGAAATAGATTGGTAGAGAATTCTGAAAGTTTAACAAAACGCTCACTGTTCCAGCTGCTCACCAGGGTGACACCAGGGCTGGTACTGGGTGGAACTGGGGAGCAGCTCCAGAGCTGCTGCTCACTGGGGGTTGGCAGATTCTCTGTGGAAATGTGTGGATGCCAGCCTGGCCAGGGACAGAGAAACTGCAGTCGTTTCTCACAGTGGCTTGTGAGGATTTTGGGGAGTTGCAGGAATGTGGTAACTTGTTAGTATAAACAATGTGCAGGTAGAGTTTTTCCACTTTGTTTTCCTGTTCTTCTCAAAGACAGTGTGTGAGAAAGATGTTTTTATTTAAAGATGTTTTTTATTAACTAGCCAATCAAGCAGAATGTATCATATGAGTCTATATAAACCAGAGAATCCTTTGTAATAAAGCTTCTTTTTCTCCTCTTACGATTAAGTCTCTTGTCTGTTCTTGTGTCATTCTTGACTCAAGACTGACAGAAATGTAGTGAATTGCAAGTTGGTTTTTATGGTTGTGTTTGTGATTTGGCATGTGGGGCACTGGAACACTCTGAGGGAGCTCAGGGAAGTTGTGCAATGCTGGGCAGAGGCAGGGCTTGGCTTCTGAACCAAGATACTCCTTACTGACCCTTTGGATGTGATAAAACAATTCAGAATTCTTATCAGTCTTTGTAGGCTCTAGGAGGAGAATGAAATTAGGTCATTTTTCTCTGTTCTTTCTCAAATTTTTAGCTGCCTGATGACTGCATTGAAGTAGGGATGGAGGCTGTTGTTCAGCACAGGGTGGTGGGAGAAGCCACAGGCAGCTGCTCTGTGTCTTGAGACCTGAAGGAGAAAATAATTTATCTTGGAACATCTCATCCTGGTCCTTCTCCTTGGCACCTGTTTGCCAGGAGGGATGGAAGTGCCGAGGTTTTCCTCCTTCCTTGATATTGGTGCCAATCAATGCATCAGTGGCAAGACCTCGTCTGTGATGAAGGGAATTTTGTAAGAAAAAATAAATAGTGTTGATGATGCCACAAAGGGCTGAGGGTACTGAACCTCTGCTCTCTCTGAAGGGAGAAGGGATCTTCTGGAAAGGACATTCCAGCAGAACTGGGAGTCACCCCAGAGACACCAAGAACGAGAGCTTGGGTGATCTTGGAGATCTTTTCCAGCCAAAATGATTCTGTGATGAGCAGAACCTCACCCAAACAGAGGCATCAGTGGCTGGGGGTCAAACCATGCACAATTCCAAGGACTGGATTGTGTCTTTGCTGAATCCACCCCAGCATTCCTTCCCTTGGAGGTGTTCCCTGGTCAAACCAGGTGTGGCTGGACACCCAGTGAGTGCATGAAGCTGCCTTTGCATGGATTTACCTGTCCTGGGTGGAGAAGATGCAGTTTGAGAGGAGCTCTGAGCTCCTCAGCCCAGCCCAGAGGTGCCCATGTGTCAGCCCTGCCATGGTGGGATGATGCACAGCCCCTCTTTATTTAATTATGATTATTAGTGATCAGCTGAGCAAAGGGGGATCAATAGATGAACTGCAGGGGAAGTTCGTTTCTATCATTCTGTCAATACTAAGGTCATTTTTATAACTAAAAAGGGTCGAGGACAAAAGATGGATGGCCCATGGATGAATTTAACCATCCAATCCATTTACATCCCCACAAACAGCCTGGCTTTATCTGTTAACCAAAACATTGCACTTCACTCCTCAAGATGATTTTTTGCTGGGGTAATAAATAGCTCTGGCTACATTAAGTGATTGTGCAATGTGAGCCTGTGGCAGACAGAATTTAGAGCTGATGACCTTAAACTTCCACTCTGCTGCTGGTTTTTCTGTGCCTACAGTGAAGATGTGGCTGCTCTGCACTGCAAAAGCACCTTGTGTCAAAAAAAAATCTCATGTTTTATTTAATTAGCACAACAGTCAGGCAGGTTTCAGGTTGGAGATGAAGAAACTGAGTAAATCAGATACAATTTAATCCTTGCAACTTCTGTTTTAATCCTCAGACTGCACACACTACTCAGTGTGAATAGTGTCTCTTTAATCTTTCCAGAATTCCGTTTTACAATGGAATTTCTCTTTGGGAGAAAGGGAGTTGGAGGTAATATCTGCAAGGGGTTTTAAAAAGAAAATCATAATCAATTTAAACTTTTTTTTCCCCCTCTTATGTGCTGTTACACATTTTTTTCTGGGAGAAATACCAGACTTGGAGGTTTGTGTTGTTAATTGGGATTTGCTCTGCTTTCAGGGCAAAGGGGATGCACCGGGGGAGTGTTTGCAATGTAAATGTTTTATCACTGCTTCTGGGTCATTTAAAACCTTGTTCATAGAATCCCAGGATGGTTTGGGTTGGGAGGAACCTTAAATCTCCTCTTTTTCCACCCCTATGGGCAGGGACATCTCCCACTAGCTCAGATTGCTCAGAGCTTCATCCTTCAACACTTCCAGGGATGGGATAATTCTGGTTATTGGTAAAACCTATTTTTTCCTAATGGTGGTGATGAAGAGCTGGTTGTAAAGGTGATGTTGGATGGCTGGGATGGAGAAAAAGAGCAGCCAGAGGTTCCATGTGGAGCCTTAGGAAAGGGAAAGGCATCGCCAGCTGGATCCACGGGCCAGGACTGAATGAACTCCATTTGATTTCAGCACAACTGCCAAACTATCAAGTGAGTTTCTCATGCTCATTAACACTGGACTTTAAGAAGCTGATAAGAATGCAATATAAAATCAAAGAGCCCCTAAAGACTGCGTGATTATATTTAATACTCTCCTATCACCAGGCCCTGAGTGCTTGGCAGGAGAAAGGGTGACATTTCCTAATCAGTCCCCTCTCGTATTTGCCTTGGCTGGAAGTCTCGAGTCCTCAGCTCATTGAAGTCACTGCAAATTCTCTCCATTAGATCCTATTTGATTTCCTGGTAGCTGCAGTTAACTCCATGCCAATGGCATGGAGGAGTTATGTCTTGAAAAATCAGTGATAAAAGTTGTGATATGTATGGGGATCACAGGTTTGTGTTCTTTCTCCAAGTCTTTGTTCTTGAACATCCATTTTTCTTCTCCTGGCATTTCCCTGAGGTTTGGTCTGTGGGTACAAACACATTATTTCATGCTAAAGGATGATTTAGGATGTTCCTTTCTTTTGAACCCCACTTGGAACAACCTGCCCTGAGTCACCTCTGCAAACTGCATTTTGTTCCCCAGGGATTCAGAGAACAGGGAGGGTTCCAGAGAGGACATGAGCAAGTGCAGAGGTGTTCCCTGGTAGCTGCAGTTAACTCCATCCCAATGGCACAGAGGAGTTATGTCTTGAAAAATCAGTGATAAAAGCTGTGATATGTATGGAGATCACAGGTTTGTGTTCTTCCTCCAACTCTTTGTTCTTGAACATCCATTTTTCTTCACGTTATCTCCCTCTGACATTGCCCTGAGGTTTGGTCTGTGGGCACAAACACGTTATTCCATACTAAAGGATGATTTAGGATGTTCTTTTCTTTTGAACCCCACTTGGAACAACCTGCCCTGAGTCACCTCTGCAAACTGCATTTTGTTCCCCAGGGATTCAGAGAACAGGGAGGGTTCCAGAGAGGACATGAGCAAGTGCAGAGGTGTTCCCTGCAGCAGATTTCCAGAAATTCTGGGCTGTGGATCCCTCCTAATTCCACACATGTTTTCTGCAGCACCATTCCACCTTTTTGCCCAGGCTTCCAGCTGAAAAATAAATGGTTATAAAATGGTCTGTGGAGTGGCAGGGCTTTGCAGGCTGTTCCTGGGCCACAAACCACAGCTTGGCTGCTCCCCAGTGCTCCCAATTGTGCTGGGGTTGCCCTTAGCACTGAATGGTTGGTTTATTCTTTCCACTCTTTTCAGCCCCTGGTTTGTTCCTTGCCAGTCAGAGCTGTGCTCTTCATCCTCCTTCCCTCAGCAGCAAGGAGAGGAAATTCTTCCCTTCAGAGAAGAGCTTTCCTCCCTTCCCTCTCAATTCCAGGCACATTCACTTCAAATTCCCAAGGCAGGATATTGAAAATTTCCTCGAGTTAAGAGGGCTCACTGATTTGCTTAGTATAGAAAAAATTGAAGATTTTGGTAAATTGTTGGCCAGAAAATGCTATAAAACCCCTATATTTTAACAACAGGGCTGAAAGACTAAATGTTTAAGTGCTGAAATGGTTTTCTGTGGGTTTCTTCCACGTCTGGTTTTCCTGCAGATGAACATCAGTGCTGTGGCTCTGTGGGTTGTTGGCTGCTGTGTTTGAATATATAAATATAAATATAAATTTACATATGAAGATCTTGGAGAAGAGAAGCTTTGGGGTGACCTAATTGGGGTCTTCCCAATTAGGGAAGGGATCCCACAGCAGAGATGGGGAGAGGCTGGAGGGACAAGGACAGGGGGAATGGCTTCAAACTGCAAGAGGGGGAGTTTAGGTGGGAAATTGGGAAGGAATTTCTGGCTGTGAGGGTGGTGAGGCCCTGGCACAGGGTGCCCAGAGCAGCTGTGGCTGCCCCTGGATCCCTGGAAGTGTCCAAGGCCAGGTTGGACAGGGCTTGGAGCAGCCTGGGCCAGTGGAAGGTGTCCCTGCCCATGGCAGGGGGTGGAACAAAATGTTCTTTGAGCCAGTCTGGGTTCGTATGATAATTGAGATAAAATGATAAAGAATCTCTTCCCTATGGAATACCTGCTGTGGGTTCTGGTGCTCTGTGCCTGGGCTGGGTCCCACAAGGTGCTTTGTGCTCCTGGCCTATGGCCAGAAAAGCACTTAGGTGTGGAGACATTCCTGGTTCTGCTCATTTCACTGATACTTCTTGCTTAAATACGTGACTGGGCCGGGGCCAGCCCACTCAGGAGTTGGCAGGATAAAACTTTTAAGGGAATAATTAATGGAAATTATGAAGAGTAAGATTTGTAAGTCAATAACAGCGTTGTCTCCTGAGCTGGGGTGTAAGGGAGGAGCAGGGAGGAGGTGAGGTGTGGGACAGGAGAGGTGCTCCCAGTGCTGTCCTGATGGTTTAACCTGCTCAGAAACCACGTCCTGGAGGTGCTGGGTCCTGCTTGGGGCTGGAGTGAACTCTGCCAGGTTACAGGGCTGCTGTGCTGCTCTGATGCTGCTCAGCTGTGTGTGAGTGCCAGAGCTCCAGGCACAGGCTGGGATTGCTGGGGTAACCCTCGTGGGTGCTTCCAGCTCAGGATATTCTGTGATTTTCTGACCTGAGACATTTTTTAAAGCCAGAAGAGGCTGGCTGGAAGGAGCTGTTTGCTCTGCAGGTCGTGCTGTCCCCGTGTTCACGCAGACAACAGGGCCACCACATCCCAGAGAAACAGAATAACTCTGCCATGAACCCAGCTGTGAACAGCACAAACTGGGCACAGCAGGGCCAGAGCCTCTGCTTTCACCTGAAGCATTCATGTGAACCTGTGTGCAAGTCAGAATTGCAGGCCCTTGGCTGATTTAAGGCAAAAGAAGATTTTTCTAGTTCTTTTACTGAACCAGCTGCGTGCTGAGGCAGATCTGAGATGGTGCAGGTGGCACAGCCCAGGTGCCAGAGCTGGAAGGGATGTCCCCGGTGCCCTGGCCAGGCAGGAGGGCTTGGGAAGGGCCAATGCCAAGGGCAGGTGCCCAGGCAGTGGGTGAAACCCTGAAGTGCTCACTCAGCTGTGAGCATCACTGATGCCATCAGTGGTGTACTGAGCTCTTCCTGAAACATCAGATGAAAATAAAGACCAAGTTATTGAAAGCAGTGCTGTTATCTGCCTCCTGACTTCCGTGCAATTACTGGGCATTCCCTTCTCCTTCCAGCTCAGAGCAGATGTGGAAATATTCCTTTAAAACTTCAGATTCCAGGGGCAGGTTCAGTCTGTCATCCTCAGAGTTTGCTGAATGCACCATGCCCTGCTAAATGCATCAAGCCATGCCTATTGAAGTTTGGGTTGGGGTTTTTTTTCCCCCCTAAATGACAGTTTATCTGAGCTGGGGGAATGAATGGATAATGTTACTATTTACATAAGCTCATTGTGATCTGTCTCAGTAATGTAATCAAATTAGGGTTAACTGCAGCTGGAGAATGCCAGCTTGTAAACTGTTTTTCAAAAAGAATCACATGGTGTTCCCTGACATGTTTAGTATACACTCAGAGGGCTCTGTAAAAATTCTAGCACATCCCTAACTGGTGTGTCTGAGGCAGGATCCTGGTGCCACCAATTCCCTGAGCCCAGGGAAGGAAAGGCAGAGAAATCCCCCTCCAGCCCAGGCCCAAGGCACAAGCTCTCCTGACGTGGCTGCTGCTGACATGTTGTCTTTCCCCTGGCTAAAATCAACAGATCAGTTGATAGGAAAAGCATGTGGTGTAAATTCTGAGCACATTCAGGAACATCTGTGCTAAGTGCAGCAGTGCAGCCCACTGCACACGTCCAGCTCTATATTTAGTCTCGTGGCATTCGCATGAGATGAAGCCCAGCCCGGGCTAAAATTACCCAATGAGCAGATTTTCAAAATATCTTGTTATTCTTCTTAATAAACATCACATCTGGGGCTTGCTTTGCCTGGTTCTGCCTCTCCCCTCTAAGCAGGAGGTGCCGTGGACATCTCAGTGTTGCGTCACCCCCTTCCCATGCGCTGTGGAGGGTGGAATCCCGGGATGGGCTCTGCTCCAGGGCACCTGGGGTGGCTGTTGGGTTGCTGTCTGGTCACACAGGTGTTGTCAGACAGTGTTTATCCCACACTGGGAATGCAGCAGGACAATTCTGAGGTTCCCTCCAGCTCCCAGGAAGGTTTCTGGAGGCTCATTCAGAGCCCTGGCAGTGGCTGGGCAAGGGGAGGTTTGGAATTCTGGCCTCTGCTCCTCCACACACACCCCACATGGATGGTGCCAACACCATCCCAAGCTGCCAACCTGCTCAGCTGGAGTGGGAAAATGGGACATTCAGGACACTGGGATGTGTCCAAGCCAATGCAGATGGTCTGTGGTAGAGCTTGGCCCACAATAACACCTTGGACATATTTTTTAAAAATCAGGTGTAAAGAAAGGATGAAATATTTAATCTAAACCAGTTCCTACTCTCCCACTACTGCTAAAATGCCTTTTCACCCATAGAATAACAGAATTGTTAAAGTTGGAAAAGACCTCTAAGATCATCAAGTCAGTGTAGCACCACCGGCATATTCACCACTAATTGTCCATGTTCTGATAGTTTGAGTGTGGAGATGGTTCCATCAAAATTAAAATTCTTTGTGATATTGAGTTCTCCCCCAAAAGTTCTGTAATAGATGGGAACTCAAAAAGGATTTCACCAAATATCAAAACCCAGCCATTTTCCAATACTCTGAATGGGCAGCAAGATCCTACAGAGGATTTTCTGCAAAATCACCATTTTTTAACATGGATGAAGTATTTTCACCAAAATTCTGCTCTCTAAGAACATTGAAAATCAGGATCTGCTATGAATTGAAAAAGAAAAAAAATAGTTTGAGAGAAGGAGCTTGCCCCTTGAGCACAGCTCTGTCCAAACCAACAAAAGGAAGCTTGTGTTGGCATCTCCATTCCGACTCAGGAATTCCTGACTCTTAAGCCTGTTTATACAGGGCTCCACCACAGCCCAATTTGCACTTCATTGGAGTTTTCTTTCCCCTCCACGTTTATGGTGCTGCTGGATGGGTGGATTACACACTCTGTCTGCACACACTTCTCTGATTGTACCCAAAAGCTTTTTGCAATAATAAGTACAGGGAAGTGTCTTCATTTGGAGGCAGCTTCGTCCTCGTGGATGTTTTGGAGTCGTTTTGCATTTCTGTTCCAGCTCTGAAAGTTTGATCCCCTAATTCTCCAAAGTTTTTGGGGATTGCTGGTTCCTGGTGAGCACACTGGGAGCAGTCAGCACTCCCTGGAAGCTTGGTGACATCTAGGACAGGCAGGATGGATGTTTAACTCCAGTCATTCACAGGGATGCCAGGGTGTTCCAGGGTAGGAACACAGAATTTTATGGCTCTGGGATTTGCCTCTTGATCCTATTTGCTCTCAGCTACTTTGGAAACCGCAGTTTCAACGTCCATTAGAGCTGGTGTAAAGCACGGAATGGTTTGGGGTTCTTCCCATGGAAACACAGCCCCTTGTTCGTGCAGCTGAGCCGGAGATTTGGCAATGGGTTGGAAATTTGTAAATCAGTCAAGCTCACCTGGGCATGGCCAAAGGGGGCCCGGAGCTCCGTGCCAAATTTTCAGCTGCTAAAATGCAATGGAGCCTCTCCTCTCCTCTCCTCTCCTCTCCTCTCCTTCCATCTCCTTTCCTAAACATCCCTGAACTTCCCTTCCCTGAACTTCTCTTCCCTGAACTTCCCTGAACTTCTCTTCCTTGAACTTCATTGAGTTTCCCTGAACTTTCCTAAGCTTCCCTGAACTTCCCTGAACTCCCCTTCCCTGAACTTCCCAGAACTCCCCTTCCCCATTTTACCCTGCATTTCCTTCCACATTCATCTCACTTCTTGGAGGTTTTTCCTGCTCTTTGGCAGGTGATATTCTTTCCCCGTCTCTGGGAGCCCCAAGCACTCTGAGCACCCTGAGCACCCCTGTCCTTGGGTGTCTGTCTGACCTCAGCCACCCCAGATCCCCCCAGAGCTCTGGGAGCCGCTGGAATTCCCGGTGGGGCCGCTGGATCAGGCTCCATTCCCGGTGTGTTTACCCTGCAGGGGGATGCAGGGGGATGCAGGGTTGAGGTACTTGACCTCCCCAAATGCCTGCTGACCTGGAGCTAATCTGAGGTGGAGCACAGCAGCGATTTAATGACTTGTTCCACCACACCTCAGCTGGAGGGGGAATTAAAGAGCGCTGGGGGGGCCGGAGCATCCCGGGATCTGCTCCAGAGGGACTCAATCCTGGAAATCCTGTGGGTGCTGTTCCCTTGGTGCCCACACCCATCCTTGTCTGCCCAACCTAAGGGAATTATTCACAGAAGTGACAGAAAACCTTAAAAAAAAAAACAAAAACTTTTATTAATACACATAACTCAACTATGCAAATATTATCACTGCACTGGTTTTTTTCGTGTATTTCATACATTCAGCAGGACTAGCTCCTTAAGTCAATAGACAAAAATTGTGGTCCCATTCCACTAATCAGTGTGCCACAGATGGTTTACTTTCCCAAGGATGTACACAACAAAACAAAAATATGTAAAATAAATAAAGAAAAATGTTTCTCTTTTTGTTTTGTTTTTTGTTTGTTTGTTTTTGTTTGGTTTTGTTTGGTTTTTTGCTTGTTGTTATATATATATAAAAATCTAAAGTACATTTGTGCTGAAAACCCTCCATCGAACTTCCCAAACATCTGGGTGCAGTTGTGAGTTTTGGCCATTATTATCAATAATATAATATTTCTTCATTCTCCCCCTCACCATCCTAACAACAACAATATGAATCTCTATTATTTTACAGCATTCTTAGCTGCAACACAACTGAATTTTGTTTCTATTCTGTTTTTTCCGTAGCAAATACTGACTGATCCTGAGGTGACCTCCCAGGAGGGCAATATTAAAAAGGTAGGACATGGCTCAGTCTTCTGGGAGTTGTTTTATTCCCTGGCTTGGAAATGCACCTGGACACCTTTCCCTCAGTTTTGAACCGAGGCGTTGATGGCAATAACGTTGTAGAAGTCTTCCAGTGTTTGCTGTTGTTTTTTTGGATTAAGTGTTGTGGTTCTGTTGGCATATTTTCCTGTATTTTTTGTGATTCCAGTCATTATGAAAGAGAAAATAATAGTTTGAGGTGTTCCTTGATTCAGCTACAACACAAACAGCTGCTGGGCCAAAGCAAGAAACCTCATTTACCTCTTTTCCAGTAAAAGAAAATGTTGGTCCTTTGTTAAAAGTGCTAAATTTTTGGAGGTCACTTCAGCATCAAATGTGGCTTATGTGAAGTCCAAGGGAAAAGGAATAGGTCTGTGAAAGGATAAAATTCAGCCCATGTGATGCATTAGTGGTGCTTTTCATCACATTGTGGGGCTCAAACTGGAGCAATGACCAGACAAAATGTGTTCCACACTCAGCCCAGCTGCACAAATGTCTCCACTGGAGCTGGGAGGCAGCCTCAGCATGACATATTTGGGTAGCCAGGCTGCTGTTTGGCTTGGGGTTACCCTCACTCTCACTGAAATGAGGTTTTGTTCCATGTGGATCCGTTGGTTAACAGCTTTGCTGATTAAAGCTTTACAAGTCGGGTTTGATTAGAGCCTCTCAATGGCTGTAGCTTGTGTGTCCTCTCTGAAATAAGGAGCTGGTTGTGACTCCTTTCATGTGCAGTTGTCTTATAAAGGATGTTCACAGTCCTGGTTGTGAGGTTTTTGGGAGTGGGAAGTCTCTGAGGTTGGCCCTTGCCACAGCTGCCATTGCTGCTCATCCTTCAGGCCATGCTGCTTCTCCACTCTTGAAACTAAAAGGAATCCCTTGCTTCCCTCTGCCAAACAGAGTGAAATACAATCCTTGCCAGGCTCCAGAGCCAGGCTGGGAAAAGGGATTCAGACACACGTCCACTATGTCCTGTTCTATTCTTACCACGTTAAAAAATAAAAAAATCAGGTTTTATTTCCAAGGCTTCCAAGAGGAAACACCCTCTGAGCACGCCGTGACCTCGCCAGGGACCTGTGGCAACAGGGCTGAACTTTTTACCTTGGGCACCTCCATAACTCATGGGGTGTCTGTCCCTGCCTCTGTGGGATCCTTTTGTCTGGACAGACGTGGTGACAAGGTGGCAGGTTCTCATTATCCCCACGTAGCTCCCATGAGGATGGAGGGAATTCTCCATGGCTCAGCTAATTCTTATTCACTCTTTAATTATGACATCACAAATGAACTCTCCATCCCCACCTCCAGGACTTGCAGTACCCCAAAGAGAGCAGGAGTTGTGTGAAATAGGGAAACACGAAACTGGCAGTTTTATATGTTCAATCCATGGGTTTGTATTTAAACTTTGTGCTTTTATTTCAAGGGGGATTGTTACAAAAACTGCAGGTCTTTGAAAAATGCCGTGTCCTTAAATATTTCCCTGTGCAGCAGGTATAAAACTGGACAATTGTGATATTTGACAAGGGGGGAAGGCCTGGCCTTCCACTTGTGTCTTTTAAATGCATTGTAGAGAAGCACTAGTGGGAGTTTATGAGGTGATAAATTTATTGAAGGATGGGCAGTAGGGTTTTACAGCTGGGGTAAAGGAGGTCAGAGCAGTAAGGTAAAGAGTTCAAGTCTAAACTTTATGGCTTGTGAAAAGACTACTGTGAGACAGCTTTTCAGTCAGGAGAAAATGAAAACTAAAGAATGAGAAATCACTCCGGACAATTTTTGTAGGATCTCTCAATTGTTTGGAAGTAGCACTCTGGCATTTGGCTCCAGTGGCACAAAACCCTCTCGGGAGCAGATTTCCTTTTCCAGCCTCTCTAAATCATTCAGTTGTCATATCCCTGAAGACACAATGGTTGAGATTTGACTTCAATTTATTCCTATTCCTTCAGAGATGAGTTGGTGGTGAGAAGGTGACTGAAGACAAATGTAACTGGAGTGGGTGGCCTGATTTAAACTGGGAGGGGAGGAAATCGGAGCTGCAGAGACCATAATTTCAGTGGCTCTTTTGACTGCTGCATCACAGGATCAGAATTGGGCACTAACAAGGACTAGAAAGAGCAAAAAAAAAAATCCAAAATGCAGAGAAAAAACTGTAAAACCAGGAAAAAGCAGGGAAGGGAAGGTGATGACAGTGAGAGGTGTAGGGAGATGTGCATGAAGCAGCCTCTGCTTAAAACTGAACCCAGAACTATCTCTGCTCTTAAGCTCCCAGGAAAAAACCACTCTTTTACATAACTTTAATGAACTGAAAGGCAGGGGAAAGTCTGCAGCACAGCAGAGCCTGTTTTGTAGTAGAATAAACCAGGGTTGTTTTGGCTTGGAGCACAAAGTATTTCTCACCGTACCCAGTATTTTTCAGTTCATGTTACTGTTATTTCTGCTGGGACCACTAACACCACAAAGCTGATTTCTTTGTTAGTGGCTGTCTGACAGGACTAATTCAATGTCATTGAAGGACCCATATCCAGCATCATTTTCTGTATCTATGTTGCTCCATGGATTGAAATGTGGTGTATACCTAACAAGCTTTCCTTGTATCACCTTTGCTGGCTGATATTTAGTTTAACTTTGACAAATACACACGAGCTCCTCATCTCATTTGTTTAATTTTAAATCATCAGTGGTGGAAGCAATATTAAAACAGGAAAGTCACTTATTTTAGCTATTTTAGTGACCTGAATGAGGACACTCAGAGATAAAAATACAAGTAATACCTGGGGGTTTATTGTCCCCTGCTCCCAAATGTCTTTTTCCCAGCCCATATCCCTGCACTCTGTTTATTTTGCTTAGAAAGCAGCTCAGTGTCCTCTCCCTCTGAATTTTCCAAGCATTTAATAAAGTGAGCAAACACCTTGTTGTCATTGTCACCGTCCCCGTTGTCATTTTGCTTTAACTTTGAGCTGAAAGATTTCCACTTCCTCCAGCAGGAAGCAAGGCCTGTGCCCATTACACACCACCTTTTTTTTTCCCCCCAAGTAGATGCATTTCTCTCCCCTCCAAGGGTCACTTTGGATGAGGGTTCCAGAATGCTGGGGAAGGATTCTCCGTGTGTGCAGAGCTCCCAGCCAACCTCCCCGGGCTGGGCTGTTTTTCTGACCGTGGTGACAAGGGACCTCAGGGACTTCTCTCTTCAGTAGACTCTCTATTTAGTTTCTGTTTACTTAGAGGGAATAGCCTGAGGGGCTACTGGAGAGAAAACATCTGTGGGAGATAATCTATAGAGTTATCTATCTATCACTCTTGTCGACCCTGTCTCCCCTGAGAGCAAGCTGAGAGACTTGTAATAAAAAGGCATCGCTGAAGAGGCTTTAGGGACAAATAAAGAGACATGTTAAGGGCCAGCTGAAAAAGGATAGAAGACATTATTAAAGCTCAATAGCCGTCTTATCAAAATCCAATAGGATAGGCATTTGGCAAAAGGCTTTAAATTTATTCTTTGACTTTCTGGAGAGCTTGAATTTATCCATTAACAAGAATGTGCTGCACGGGGAGCGGGAGATGCTATCGGCTTCAAAAGGGTTGGATTCAATCTGGTATTGTGCAAAACACAACAAAAACTGAAGACAAAACCAATTTTCCCCCCTCCTCTGGCTGGCCTCATTCCTACATTGCCAAATATTAGAAGCTGTAAATATAATGCTGATGAGGCTGTGGAGTAAAAGCAATTTAAGCAGCACGGTTATTCTGCACTCACAAATCACACACATTTATTTTTTAAAATAAAGTGAATTTTAGAAAACTGTGTGTCATATTTCAGGGTGTGACCAGAAATTTTGGCCTTTTAAAAAAGCATCGAGTAGCAAACAAGAAACCCGGGTACAAGGAAAGCTTTGAGCTCTAAAGCAAAAGCAAAACCCCAACGAGTGTTTTGCCGCTGCAGATGCGAAGAGCGGGATGGGGCCATAAATCTCCCCGGGTTTATTATTATATCCAAAATGCTACAGGTCACAGGAACCATCTGATACTTCAGCAGCACATTGTTCACACGGGGATGATTGATTGATAATTATGATAATTTGCCAAATGATTATTTGGGTATTATGGCCACGGCCCGTCCCGCCGGGTCGCTGTGAAGACATTTTCTCTATCACGGGGCCGTCAGGAATGGCCTCTGGCAAGGAGGGATGTGGAGAGGTCTGGCTGGGCTCTCCCGGTGGGATCTGTGGGGCTGATGAATGATGACCCAGAGGAGTAAGAAATCAGACTTCAATAAGCACTCAGGAAGGCAGTTAGGGAAGAGCAAGGGAGCTGCTCACTGTCTTTTGTGCAGCAATTACTGGGCAGGACAAACCCACCAGGCCTGAGCCTTGTGAGAGCAAATTGCAGATTTGAACTAGGATTTGAAATGTTTCAAATTGCAGATTTGAACTCGGATTTGAAATGTTTCAAATTTCAGTTTTGAACCCGGATTTGCAATTTCTCAAACTGCAGATTTGAACATGGACTTGCAATTTCTCAAATTGCAGATTTGAACCTGGATTTGCAATTTCTCAAACTGCAGATTTGAACATGGACTTGCAATTTCTCAAATTGCAGATTTGAACCCGGATTTGCAATTTCTCAAACTGCAGATTTGAACCTGGACTTGCAATTTCTCAAATTGCAGATTTGAACTCAGATTTGCAATTTTTCTAATTGCAGATTTGAACCCGGCCTGCTCCGAGTTGCTGCCTTTGCAGCACAAATTGCATTTCTGCACTTAACAGGGATATATTATTCCCAGCTCGTGGAAGGTGTTCTCAAACTCTCAGTGAGGATTTCCCAGAGATTTCAGTGAGTTTTCTTCACTTTTCTGTGTATTGAAGAGTCACCCCCCTCTAATTTGTGCACAATCCTCATCCTGGCTGAGAATTGACACAGAACTGGGGGTTAAAGATGCTCCACAACCCCATGGGAGGGGGCAACAATCCCAGATTTGGGAGCTAAAGCCCCATTTCTCCAGGGCTGCTGCTTCACAGTTACTACTTTAAAAAGAGCTTTAATTTGCTTGTTTTATAGGTTGTATCTTTATGAAATAAAGGTATATTTAGCAGCCACAAACACAGGCAGCTTTGAGTTGATTTTTATAATCTTTTCCTGAATAGACTTGCGTCATTCCAATAAGCCCTGGACAAAAGAGTGGACAGTTGTCTGAGAGTCTTTTTTATAACATTTCTCTCTTTCTATTGTTAGAGAGCTGCTAATAAAAGAACCAGGAGTCCATTAATTCAGTGAATGAACATATAGTAAAGTCAGTTCCCTCTTGAGAACAATAATGTTGCGGTCAGCTTAGGTTTCCATGGAAACTAAGTACTTCTAAGAAGTTTGCATCCTTGATTTTGCTGAAATGAAGCATGTAAAGTAAAAAAAAAAGGTGTAAGGCTGGCACGGAAAAGTCGGCGAAGAAAGTGATGGTTAAATTATTTCGCAGGAATAACATTGTATGTTGAATTTCTGTGATACAGATGTTTGGGCTGGGTTGTTCAGTGAGTGTGGGTATGAGAAATGGCTCCATGAAGAGATCTCAGGGGGTTTTGAGCCCATAAATCAGGCCAAGTTAAGAGGACTGGCAGTGGTTAAGTTTGCTCTCTCTGTATCTGCAGAAGGCTGAGGCAGCCCCAGGCACACGCAGGGCAGAGCAGGGGCTGTCCCAGGGCTCCACACCTGCAGGCTATGAAGTGGTTAACGGCAATTTCCCATTTCTCCCTGGCAAATAATGTGGATTTTGGGTACGGTGTGAGCTTCTCATGCAGTTCTAAATAAGATCTTTTTGTGAGTTAAGCTGGTTCATCTCCTCCTCCATCCAGTGCAAACCCCAGAGCTGCGATGTCGAGCTGTTCCCCAGCACTGATTTATAACCTGTGTCTGATTCCCCTGCATTGCTGGAGCTCAGGAGGTGTCCAAAACGTGCTGCTGAGCTGCTCCCACACACGGCTCAGGTGACACACGGCTGCAGTGAGCAGCATCCCCTCAGATAAAAGTGTGCCCCTGAACTCCAGGCAGATTTAGGAGAGGTCACCTTGTCGTCTTGATGCCTCCCAAGCACAGACACGCAGACTTTGGGCTGGGTTTGAGTTAGAAACTGCATTTCTGTGGAGGTGAGGAGACAGGTGGCTGCTGCCTTGGCAGAATAAATGATTTGGAATCCTTCCCTGTGAGGGTGGGATACCCTGGCACAGGGTGCCCAGAGAAGCTGTGGCTGCCCCTGGATCCCTGGAAGTGTCCAAGACCAGGCTGAGTGGACATTGGAGTCCCCTGGGCCAGTGGAAGGTGTTCCTGCTGTGGCAGGGGGTGGGATGGGATGATTTTTAAAGTCTAACTCAAACCATTCCATGGTTCTGTGATCAGGGCACAAAGGAGACCCATTAAGACATTCTGGCTGAATAATCAGTTATGCTAATAACACATGCAAATTCAAGATTCCTAAACTGTTTTATAACCAAGAGTTTCCTGAATAATCTGAAACCCTCACATGTTGGTCCCTGCTCCCTTTGCTTGGGGTTTGTGGGAACGATCACACATTTAACAGTGTGAACACAAATTAAGAGTTTGAACACAAATTGAGAGTTTGAACACAAGTTAAGAGTTTGAACACAAGTTAAGAGTTTGATCACAAATTAACATTTTTAACACTTCTCTCCCAATCCTCCTTTTCTCTCTGTGACTATAAAATTCATTTCACTGCTCCCCTGTTAAAATCCACATGCACTATCCCACATGAAATGCCAATACCCAGCGTTGCTGTTTATCCACTCACATCTGACGTGTTTTTAATTGTTTGCATCAGGAGCCCAGGCTCCTTTTCCCTGCTAACCAAAGTGAGGGGCTGGCATTTCCAGCCCGCCAGTGAAACAATATTCTGGATGATTAGGAGGCATTACAGCCCCGGCTCAGTTTGAAAATGCCAGAATGCCCCAGAGATCCCCATGAATCTGCTGCCAGCCGGCCCCTGTCAGAGCTGAAGGCAGCACTGTCTGGAGCCCAAAATCAACTTCAGGAAGGTCATGTGAAAGAAAATCCTCAGTCATCAGGAAGCCCTTGGCCCCGTGGCCTTTCTGACATTTTCTGACAAACCTTAAATCACCAGAGTAGACAAAACATCACAAATTTTGGAATGATAGCCTGTGGGATTTGGGGGCTGTGTGGTAACTTGGAAGGTAACACACACACACACACACAGCCCCCTCCCCTCCCTCTGCTCTGCAATTCCTCCTGGGGTGCTGAGCTGAGTGTGGCACCAGGGTTTTGCTGGAATCAGCTCCTGGAGTCAGCTCTGGATGCAGAACCACCTCTGGGGTGGGCTGGGAGCTGATGCAGCAGCAGAGGAGGGGGCTGCCCTGGGCCAGCTCCAGGTTTTTCTGTGGAACAGGGAATATTCCTCAGTGTGGGAGGTGGGATTTCTCCCAGGACAAGCTCCTGTGCCACTGGGGAGTCAGGAATTGGGTTTTATTTTGTGGTTCCATGCCTTAGAGAAGGCAGATGGTTCCATGAAGGTCCCCTGGGATGCTGGGGTGTGCAGGACTGGGTCAATCCCATTGGAAGGAGAATTTGGGTCAGGCAGGAGCCTCTTGGAGATCCATGGATAAGCAGGAAAAGCTGGACAGCAGCTGGGGAGGGAGGAAAGGGCAGGGTGGGGGTGAGGAACACCAGAGGGACTTGAAGTTGGGTCCAGCCCCGATGGTGCTGCGGTAAAAATGAAAGCCAGAACACAGAGAACTGGGTGCCAGTGAACAATAATTAAATATAAATATACATAATGTAACAAAACAAAAAAAAAAACTTTTTATTTTGGGGTTTTTTTTTCATATTTTGTCCTAGAAATGAATCAAGGTTCTGCAAAGCAGTGAAGGTGGGACTGTTGTCCCACAGGGACAACAACACATATTGATATATTTTGATTTTAGATTCTACAACATCTCTATGAGATGTTAAAATACGTGTTCTGGAAGAAATAAAACAACCCAACCTAGTTTATTTTTCACAGGACAGTTTGGGGAGACAAATAAAGAGAAGTAATCACCAGAAGTCAGCTCCTCTGCGATGTTCAGTGGTGCTTTCCCTCTGGAAATTTCAGCTCTGTAAACATGTATATAAATATATACAAAAATATAGATATATAATATATCTATATTTTTGTATATATTTATTTAGGAGGAGTCTAAATTAAGTTCTTAAATCCTTTCTTGGCTAACCCAAGCAATTCATTTTTTTTGTTACTTTTTTCCCCTCCTTATTTTAGACTGTAACACAGAATATAGACCAGAAATACCCAAAGCTGTGGAATAGATTAGAAACTAATTTATAAACTTCAGAGGAAATTTTCCTCCTGCTTAATGTGACCTTGTAAGTAACTGAAATTAAGAAATCTTCTGTCATCCAGAGGCATCCCCTCTCCTAATCTTCTGGAGTTAGCTGATTATTTTAGGGATTTGTTGCCATGAATTCTGGCCTTGGGGAGGGGAGGTGAATTTGCTACCCAGCATTTTTCCAGCTCATTAATAACTGCTGCAGAGATAGCTCTGCACTGCTGCTGTCAGGACATCTTAGCCCCTGCTTGGTGCAATAATTCCTTCTGTTCCAGAAGAATAAATTGCAACTCCTAAAGGAATTGCTCCTCTGAGTTTCCACTGGAATTTCAGGCTTCAGCTTCAGCTCCTCTGCCCCAGAATGTTGGTTCTTCCCAGAAATGTTGGACTTTCCCAGAAAGTCTGGGAAAATTCTGGAAATTTGTATCAGTGCTGTTGCCTCACGGTATTTTTTAGGACAGTATTGAATTCTTCTTTCCTGAAACATTCAATTTTAAAAATGAGTCAAGAGGAATTTTAATTTTTACAGTGTTTGCCCTTCTAATTACTAATATTTATATGTAAAACCAGGAAAGTCTTGACTTTCATTGTTCATCTCTTCACTTAATACCTGCTTCAGTTTTTTCCCTCTTTCTGCAGTGCTGCTCAGAAACAAGCTGGACTTTTCTCCTGGTTATCTTGGCCAATGCAAGCAGTCTCTTGCTCAGCTCCAGCTGCCATGAAATGGAGATTAATCATTTCCTTGTCATGGGAATCTTAAAATAGGTGAATCCTGGAAAATGTCTGTGCTGGGGCTGGGGTTGCCTTGTAAATCCACCCCAGGGAAACACCCTCAGCTGGACACTCAGCTCTGTCTGCGCTTGGGATGCCCCTCACTCTGACTTCATCCCTTTTTTCTGCCTGGCTGTCTCTTCTTCCCCTCAATTCCTGTTGGGAGCAGAGGAATCCTAGAGGGTTATTATTGTATTTGCAGGGATCCTCGTGGCAGGGAGGAATGATGAATCTGACTCCATGTTCTCAGAAGGCTAATTTATTACTTTATAACACTATATTATATTAAAGAATACTATACTATACTATACTAAAGAATACAGAAAGGATACTTAGTGAATGCTAAAAAGATAATAATGAAAACTCCTGACTCCTTCCAGAGCCCTGACACAGCTTGGCACTGATTGGCCAAAGAGTGAAAACAACTCACAGCAGAATCCAATGAAACAATCACCTGTGGGTAAACAATCTCCAAACACATTCCACATGAGCAAAACACAGAATAAGCAAATGAGATAAGAATTGTTTTCCTTTTCTCTGAGGCTTCTCAGCTTCCCAGGAGAAAAAGCCTGGGTGAAGGGATTTTTTTAGAGAATGTGAATGCCACAGGTTCTTTTCCTGCTTTCCTGCAATGCCAAGCCGGGAGCATGTGCAGTTTTTCCTGTGGAGGTTGTGCTGTCCCTGAGTGAGATCCTTCCTCTCAGGCTCTGTGTCTGCTGATGACTCCAACATGTCCTCGAGCTCCAACAGCAATTTATTCCTGGCAGTTTGGATTTGCCAGTCCTTTTGCCAAGAAAAACTTGGGATTGGGAGAGTGTCCCACCCTCCCTTCCAGGTCTGTTGCTCACCATGTGCTCCTTTGCTCTTTCCTGCAAAGCCCAGAGCATCCCCTGCTAAAACTGGGTACAAACTGGGCACTCCTGGAGCAGGAAATGTAGGATTTAAATCATGTTTATTTTTCCAAGGCATTGCTATATCAGAAATATTGATATAGATATCAATAATATAGATATATATATATATAGATTAGATATAGATATAGGTATAGATATAGATATATAGACAAAGATATAGATATAAATACTGGAAATATAAATATAAATATAAATATAAATATAAATATAAATATAAATATAAATATAAATATAAATTAAACCATCCAGCAAATCCCATCCTCATCCAGGAGATGAGTTGGCTTTAGACAAAACACTTCATGTCCAGCTGCTGTTCACAGAGCCTAATGAACCATTTTTAAAGTATTTAATTCCAAGAAAAAAAAGCCATAATGGTCATTTTAATTTTTATTATGCTGATAGCATGATTTTCTCAGAGCAATGAAGTCGGAAAAATTAGTTTTATTATTTAATCCTGGTGTATGTCCACATTACTGCTGGGCCCAGAGCAAGGCTTTAACCATTTGAAATATGAATATTTGTGTTCTGGTGACTTCAAAGTGGTACAGAGCAAAACAGCCATGAAAGCAGAATATTCTGAGATGATTTTAAATGGTCCTTTTTGCTCCATGATAGGAAGGTTGGCAAAGGAGCAGCTGATGGATGTGAGGGTTTGCAGCCATGTTTGGTTTGGAAACTCACTCTGAAGTTTGGATGCATCTCTGAAATCCATCAGAACCCCTTTGGTCTGAAAAACATCCATGAAAACCTTGCACATGACTTTATTTTTATTGTTTTCTTTCATAGATTTCTTCTAATTCCTCAGAGTAACTGGGCTGGAAATACCCAAGGAATAGATTTTCTTGTTGCATTTTCTCTGTTCTGTTTGTAACGCCAGGGAAAGCCTGGAAGTGTTGGAAGCTTACGCACATAAATGATGAGAAAAACTAACGGGGTTTTGCTTTTTCTCTAAAGTTCAGAAATCCTTTAGAGCTGGACAAGGCTTTGAGTGTGTTTTGCTTCTTGCAGAGGAGTGGAATTCAAGGAAAAAGACTTTTTAAAAATATATCTACATGGATTGAGTCTCCACAAAGCACAACCACAAATTGATTGGCATAATGAGCAGATTTTAGGTTTTAAAGAGGGAGAAGGGATTTTTCCAGCTACATTTCCCAGCTCTGTGGTTAAATTAATATTTAGTATCACCCAGAAAATATGCTGGACTCTCTTTGGGTAGGACAGAAACTGCTGGTCTCGCTGACCTCCTGTATCTCTGCTCTTCCCTCAATCTTACGCTTTTTATGCCCTTTTTCTGTGATGCTTAAAGATGTCAAACTCTGAATTATAAAGCCACGTGGTTGGTGCCTCTCTCTCCCATTTGAGGACAACCAGACCTCTCTCTGTGTATTTACACAGCCAGGATTTACCTTTGTAGTAGCCCCATTTCCCCCCCAGGTTGTTTTCACTCCCATAAAATAGCTCACCTGTGCTTTCTGTGCTTGTACAGGGCTCCCCCCTTTCATGCTAACACAGCTCATCAAATATTTGTTTGTTTTCTTTTTTAAATATCAATGAATAACCACTTCCTTTAAAAAAAAATAAAAGAAGATGAAGAAGAAGGAGAAGAAGAAGAAGGAGGAGGAGAAGAAAAAAGCTGCTGAGCATCTCATTTCACAGGTCTGCTGTTGTAAAACAGCAAAGTGTGGTGGCACAGAAGTCCTTTAAATAAATGAATTGGATCTGATTTTGTGCTTGTACAGGAAAATTTCTTGAAGATAATGTCATACTGTAAAAGAAGCAGCTGAAATTCATATTCTGCATTTAGGGTCGCTCACCTGTGGCATGCACAGAACGGGGCCAGCAGGAACCAGCCCAGGAGCAAGGTTTGGGTTGGATGCTGAGAAAAACGAGCCCCTGGAATAGCTGAGAGCTGAGCAGGCTCTCTGGGGAGCAGATAAAATACCTGTCCCTGCAGGCTCTGGAGAGGTTTACACAAATACCTGCCAGGCCGGCCTGGATCTCCACAATCCTGCATGAGAATGAGGAGGGATTGCCCAGCTCCCCCCCAGCACTCGGGTTTTCATGGAGCTCGTGGGTTTATCTTGTTCATCAGCGAGAAAGGGAGGCAGGAGCCCGAGTGTCCTTTCATTCTGCACGTGTGCAGCCCCAGCACACGGGGAAAATGCGAGCTGGGGGCACTGAAAGCTTTTCTTCTCGTTTTAGGCTCTTTTTGCCTCCCTTTAATGGTGCCTGGGAAGTGTCGTGCCCTTTGTGTTCGGTTTTCCTTATCAGCCGAACATTTTTCTCCGTTTTCAAGTGGATTTGGTGCTCAGGAGAGCTGGCAGGTGGGGAGCAAGGTGATCTGAGGGGCTGAAAGTAGCTGAGTTATCCAGAATGGAAACCAGTTGATCCAGATTCTAAAATGTGTGGTTGTACACACCTGAATAACAGAAAAGCAGAGGAAAAGGAAGGAAAGGAAGGAAGAGAGAGAGGAAGGAAGAGAGAGAAGAAGAAAGAGAGAAAGAGAAAAAGAGAAGGAAAGAAAGAAAGAGAAGGAGAGAAAGAAAAAAGAGGAGAGGAGAGAGGCGAGAAAAAGAAAGAAAGAAAGAAAGAAAGAAAGAAAGAAAGAAAGAAAGAAAGAAAGAAAGAAAGAAAGAAAGAAAGAAAGAAAGAAAGAAAGAAAGAAAGAAAGAAAGAAAGAAAGAAAGAAAGAAAGAAAGAAAGAAAGAAAGAAAAAGAAGAGTTCTAACAGTTGCAACTGTAAGCCAGAGCTTTGAATTAATATCTTAAGTTAAAACAAGGATGATAAAACATGGAATAACAGCTGCAAGTGAATGCTGGAATGCTCAGTGCTTTTATAAAGAAGACTGAAGGTGTGGAAGCATTTTTCTGTTTCAACATGGCAGTTCTTTGTCCTTGCAGCTGACATTGCTGAGTTTCTATGTATCGTTGCACGGGGTGGAAACATCCTTTAACTGCCAGACAGCACTTACCGATAAGCCACCAATTAATAATGTTGATTTGAAAAGCCCGAGAATAGGTGAGAAAGCAAAGTCCTTTGGTAAGTCATATTTGCACAGTATTAAGAGTCCCCTTTTACCTGGCCCAGCAAACACGGCGTGGGGAGCTCCGTGCCATTGAAAAGCTGAGAGACTCTAATGATATGTGCAACTGATAATTGCCACTCCTCGCTGCTCAGCACCCACTTATCGTGCCTTTTGTACATACATACCTTTGCAACAGGCAGCTCCTGGCAGATGTGGTTCTCTTGCCTAAAGAGCCAGAAGGGGGGATTTTTATTTTTTTATATTTTGGGGTTTTTTGGGTTTTGGGGTTTTTTTGTTTGTTTTTCCTGCTACATCGACCTGTTTTATCAAAGAAGTAACTGTCGGGGAGGAATCAGCATTTCCTTCAAAGCTGGGATTGAAGGCTTTGCGCTGGGTCTGGGTGTGCAAACATCCCCCTCTGTTTGCTCAGCTGATGCCACAGTCGTCCCTCAGCGCCAGCAGGGCAAGGCCAGCGCTGGTTCTGATGGAACAAAAAGTGATTAAACCCGGTGGCAAACGCCAAAGTAACTCGCTGAGGGAATCACAGATAATTCCACTCGTGGTCTTTGGTGGAGGTGATTGTGTGGGAAGAAAAGATCTCAGGGTGTGCACAGGGTTCTGGGCTCTCGAATCATGATGTGAAACATCCCCTAAACTCCCATTTATTGAAAGAATAAACTGCAGAAAAGTCAAAAACCCAATCGAGGTGGGCCCAGGCAAGTGGGGCATGGTGTAGCCACATTTCTCTTCACAGAGAAAAGCAAGGCACAATTCTTCCCAAGAACATTTCTGGGTTTCACATTCTCTGAACCTCAGAGAAAGGAAAAACAATTCTTATTATTTGCTGCGCCTGTGTTTGTGCAAAAGTAGAATGCAATATGGAGATTGTTTACCCAAAGTGATGGTGTTTTGTTTCCTTGGCCTGTCAGGGCCAAGCGTGTGTGTGTGTGTCGGGACTGTCGGCTGACAGTCACGAGATTCTGTGGAGTGCTTGGCAGATTCAGTTTAGATATAAAGTAATATAATGTAATACAGTATAGAATAATATAGTATAGTAAAGTAATTAATTAGCCTTCTGGTAAGTCAGAAGCATCATTTCTCCCTGCCACGGGGGTCAGCCTGTTTCGACAGCACGGAAGGTGTGAGGTGGGGACACATCTTGAGCGGAGCAGCTGCCGGCAGCCACGCACGGAACGCGCTCCATCATCTCTATCTTTGTATGTTCCTGTACTCTTAAAAAGGCATAGAAATGGAATTAATTAGAAGTAGATGAAGCTGTTTGATTAAAGGGCTTACTTGTTGCCCGGCCGTATGTGGAGGTATAGAAATGCAATTAGTTAGAGAGTGCCATTAGCAGTGTCAGGGACCAGAAGTAATAGAGCTTAACCCTCCCGGGAGGCTGGGATCCCGGGCTGCAGGGCCGGGGTTACACCACAACAACTGTTTTTCCCTCTTAATTCTTTCCGTGGAGAGTTTCCCAGCAAGAGCCATCCTGTTCAAACACACACAGAGCCAGCTCTGCCCTCCCTGCAATCAGCAGCCTGCAAAACGAGAAGTTCCACAAAGACTCGCTTTTAAAATATGCAAAATACATCAATTTGTCAGCTTTCAGAAATCCCTTGAGAGCGTGCCTGGGAGCGTGATGCTGCTGCAGCATCTGTTGGTGCAGCAGTGACCTGCAGGGTTTTGGGGTGAGAGTGGTGAGAAAACACACAGGATTGAGCAGGAGCCCTTCCCCAGTGACACATTCGGGAGCTGCACGGGGCTGCTGCAGTTTCACTTTATCAGGTGCTGCCTAAGTTCACTTCGATGGCATCAGAATTTATCTGCCTGCTGCTCAGGGTGCACTTTGGACACCTCTGGGATCTCTTTCAAGGAGTTCTGTGTGGTCTTGCTGCTGTTGCTCCTCGAGTTCTGCTGGGTGTGAGGAGGGAAGTGTTGGCTGAGTCCTGGCTTTTGAGGTTTCAGTCTTCCTGCCCAGCACTTCTTCTGCTCTTTCATGGAAGCTGGATTGACTGAAGTGCTGGAGTGTGAGTGCTCAGCCCCGCTGCCAGCTCAGCAACCTGCCCACAGCTGTGGTATCCAAACATTTTCTGGGGAGGAACATGCACGTATGGGATGCCCTTGGGTGAGAAAATGCTCCCCAGCATCAGCCAAGGCTGGGGCAAACGCACTCTAAAGCACCCAAAATGTGTCTGAGGTATCTGTCCTTTCCCTTGAGAAAGTGCTGCTCTCCAGATGAAAAGAAATGCACTTCATATTTCAGCTGATAATGAGAAGTTAATAAAATCGGGATTTTGTGCAATGCAGGACCTCTGACATCTTAATCTTTATTAAAGAGACTTAAACTACCAGGAACTGCTGGTGCTGACTGGCACAGCCAGACTCGAGAAACACCAGGAGAGACTGGTCAAATGAACTGTTAAACAACTCTTCCTAATCCATCAGGAAGAAACAATAAGTGCTGGAAACATCTATTTACCATGCATCAATCACGCTTACCTAAGCAATTTCTAAGTAATTATACTTCTGTTATATAGCTCCTGAGATGACTGGTCTGAATGAGACGTTGGGTTTATTAAAACAAAACAAAAAAAATCGCTTTACTTGACATATCAAATGTTGTTTCACATTCTGTCACAGTAGTAATTTTTCTGGACATGATTTCTGCTAATAGTTGTGTTAAAATCCTATCTGGAATTCAAATAGCTGTTTTTCCCTTTTAAAAACTTGACAAAAGGAAGGGTTTAAACTTTTTTAAGTGGTAGAGATTTTTTCTGTTGAGTTCTGCAAAGTCAGTAAAAAAGGTATTGGGACCAGCTTGCCGAGATGTGACCCATGGGAAGGGAATATTGGGAACAGGGAGAATAAAACTGATCTTTGCTGCAGTGAAAGCTGAGTGCTTTTTTCCTTCTTTATTTCTATTTCTGCCTGCTTTTATCCAAAGCCATCCCTGCAGGAGCAGGCAGAGATAGGAGGCTCTGGTGGTCTCCAGGACTCACCAAGCTGTGAACAACCACCTCGTTCCTATTCTGAAGATTTTTGCTTATATTTTTCCTGACCAACAGAACATTCCAGGCTAATGGATCAATTAATGGAGGGCAGTTTGTCTCTACATTTTATACAGCCATGCAAATGCAGCGCCTTGTGGCTCGTTGACCTTTGATGTTTGAACATCACGGAGTTATAAAAACAGATATAAATATATGTGTGTTTTACAGACCCATCATTGTGTGGGGCTTTGAAATGTCGTTTTCTAATCCACTCAGAGGAAGGGGAGGGATGGAGTCTTTGTCAGTATCCAAGCAATTAGGATAATTAAAAAAGAAAGCTTATTGGGTAAACATGCTCTTAGATTGTGACCTCTTAATTAATGGACTACAGGGAGAAATTACAGCGGTGGCAAGATAATTAACACATGCATTTAAAAAGAACTGTTAGACAAGGGTATTATAGGATAGTAAGACACAGATTTGAATCAGGGAAGGACTCTGGAGGTGAACAAACACGGTGGAACAAGACAAGATTTGCATGTGTGAGTGCCCCAGTACACAAGAGGGACAGATTAGGATAACTTTGTTATCACACCCGTTAGTGCCACATTCCCCCAGCCAAGGGCTTTAAGTCCAGGCTGGGTTTTGTGGAATCTCCCAGGAGCAGAATTCCACCATAGGATGTGTTGCCATTCCTGTTAATTCTGAATTTTGCCATGGGAGGGTTGGAAACTTTGCTCCCCTTGACAGGGACATTGGCACCCATCAGGGACTGTTTTGGGGCACCCTGCGTGTGCACTCCTGGTTTTGTGGCTCTCACCAGTCCTGACAGCTCCAGTCAGTATTTTGGAAACTGGATCAGTCATTAACAAATAAAAAAAAAATCAATTTAGGAACCAGATTGTTTCCCTTCTCAGAGCACAGTTTGAGTCATGTGTGCTGCTGGGTTACAAAGTCAATCATCACCCCCAGTGTGGAGAGAGCTCCAAACAAGCCAGAACACCCAAAGCAGACATTTTTGATTGATTTGCCACTTTCTGTCACCAAAACTGTCTCATCCTTGGCAGGTACAAAGCAGAGCAGGTTGTGAGGGGGGGTTCTCAGGCTCTGGCTTTGTACACGAGCACCCAAACCAGTGTGAGCACTGAGATGAGTGGTGGTTATCAGCACTGTTATCAATAATTCATCAGTGCAGGGTGTTGCTGCCTGGCAGCTGAGGGGCTGAGCAGAGCAGCAGCATCCAGGCATCTTCCTCACCTGGAATCATTTCCCCAGCACCACCTTTGGGGTTTTTTTTTCCATTTTTGAAAGAGAATCATCTGTGATGCCCAGACCTTCCTCTGCAACAGGGTTTTTATCTCTGCAGAGTGAATGTTCCTGGGCTGGCTGTCAGGATTGCCCTTCTCAATGCAGGGAATCAAAGCTCAGAGCATCAGAGTCTCTGATGGAGCATCATGGGTTGCTCAGGGAAGGGTACAAACACCTAACAGGGGTCTCCATGCTCATGGAATTGCCCATGGGATGGGTACAACACCTAACAGGGGTCTCCACGCTCGTGGAATTGTCCATGGGATGGGTACAACACCTAAGAGGGATCTCCATGCTCATGGAATTGCCCTTGGGAAGGGTACAAACACCTAGCAGGGACCTCCATGCTCATGGAATTGGCCATGGGAAGGGTACAATACCTAACAGGGGTCTCCATGCTCATGGGGAATGGTACAAACACCTAACAGGGGTCTCCATGCTCATGGAATTGCCCATGGGATGGGTACAACACCTAACAGGGATCTCCATGCTCATGGGGAAGGGTGCAAACACCTAACAGGGGTCTCCACACTCGTGGAATTGCTCTTGGGAAGGGTACAAACACCTAACAGGGGTCTCCATGCTCATGGAATTGCCCATGGGATGGGTACAACACCTAACAGGGATCTCCATGCTCATGGGGAAGGGTACAAACGCCTAAGAGGGATCTCCATGCTCATGGGGAAGGGTACAAACACCTAACAGGGGTCTCCATGCTCATGGAATTGCCCATGGATCAGGCAAAATCTTGCCCAAAATGGGGAGGAACTTTGGATGGGCTATGGAGGTGTTTTGTGTGGGTAGAAGAGATCTCAGGGTGCACACAGGGCCAGGGTTCTGGGCTCTGGAATCACAAAATCCCCTAAACTCTGATTTACTGAAAGAACAAACTGCATAAAAGTCAAAAACCGAAATGATTTGTGCTTAAGGGATCAAACCTCACGCTCCAAACGTTCACACAAGCCAAAGCTGGATGATTAGGTACAGTTTGAGGAACATGTGATTTGCATAAGTCCCCACTCCCCACAGCATCCCGGGGAACAAAGAGATGCTCTGCCAAGCCAACATTTCAGGGATCCCACCGAGCACTTACCCAAATCCCACCCACTTCTTGGTGAGTCTCAGCACTGCTGCTTTTGTCTGAATATAAATGTCCCTGTTCAGTGCAGTGTTCATCCTACCTGGGACATTAAGAGATGCATGTGGACTAAAAAAATATTTTAAAAAAGCATTATGAATGTTTGATTAGTGACTTGGGCCCCAAATTTTTAACTAATTGAGCACATTAAATGGTATGTCTGTGAAAGACTAATACAAGACACTTTTCAAAGCTTCTTTAATAAAAATTCTATTTGGGATTTGACCATAATGGCTATCCTTGCTTGCCAAAACATGACTTCTTAGCAGGTGACTTTCATCAAGTACATCTGAAATAGTACCTAAATGAATTAGCAATAAAATGGACTTAGGCCGAGCAGTAGGAGCCTCCATTAATCTTGGGTTAATCACTAAAGAGATGCCATTCACTTTTCTTAAGAAGTCACATTTTTCTCCCCTTGCTGGCGACCAGATTTCATAAAGTAACATATTTCTAATGAAAGGGCTCTGCTTGAATTAAAACCCTGAAGGTTTATGCAGATTTTAGTTTTGATTACTGCTGGCATGGGCTCTTAGCAGACTCCGGAAGGTAGGGCCGCAGTGAAAGAGTCCCAGCATGCAGTTCATAATATTCTTTGAAATAAAATAGTGCACTTGTACTTAGTGGCTTTAATCAGCTCTGACTTTTGATAGTCAAACAATAGCTAATTACAGTAACACCTGCCTTCTAAGTCATGTCATGTAGGTTATTGCCAACAAGAGACCTTGTATCTTAGCTGCGTGATTATTATAGAGTCTAAAACCTATCTGTTCAAAAAAGAGGGGGGAGAAGAGTGGAGTTTGGTGGCCATTATCCCTCTTTTTATTGTCTGATGCATTTCTGGCTTTTCTCGTGGCAGTTTGCAGCGTTTGAAAGGCACAGAGTTGGTGTTTATGGCCGGATTAGAGATGGGAGTCTTGGGGAGAAGGATACGATTTGCAGCTCTCACTTTTCCGTGCACTAACAGGAGATAATGCTGGATGTGTGCAGCCCCAAAGCTATCTGAATGCGTCTCAATTTTCAGTGTAGCACAAAATTTGAAATATGTTGTGAGTTGGTTGTATCATCGGATCTCTGGCGGGCAGCCACGGAGCAGAATTTTATTTTGCCGTCATTAAATGCACTGGTACGGGAAGGGGAACAAAGGGCCATTTATTCCAACCTTCATCAATTCTGGAAGGGTTTCATAACATAAAAAATACCCAGCTAAGAACCCGATTTTGAAATGACAGGCCATGTTTCTGGAAAGAAATCCACACTTTTCCCCCAAAATATCTGCCTTTCCTGTGAGGAATTGAGTCGGACAAGTTTCCCTGTCGGGCAGAAGCCATAAATTATTGTCTCATTGAAGACTCTTTTCTCATTAATTTTGCCAGCAAATAAGGCTTCCTTTTCACAAACTCAGTCAAGTGAATAATATCAGATGTTTGCCAGAGGGTCTCCAAGAGCTGCAGCTCCGTGTGCTGATCCTGGAGGGACGCTCCCTGCTCCGGACCAAAAGGATAACGGGACAGATTTGGCCCCCAGTTCTCCCAGATTTGGGCTCAGAACTGTGTGAGCAGGGAAATGAAGGACTTTAATGCTCAGAGCACTCAGAGAAATCCTGGGAGTTTAAAAGGACCAAATGGAGATGTCCTTGGATATGTTTTACAGGGTGTGTTTTATGTGCTGACATTTTAGGAAATTGTCACGGGTGGGTTATGCATGCCCAGGGTTCCACTGTTCTTCCTTTGTGATTTTGATGGCAAATAGATTAAGTTCCGGGAAGAGCATCATTCTCAGATAGCTCTGCTCTGGCTGGCAATAGAATCCCTTCAAAATATTTTGGGATTTTGGCAAGATGTGGTGTATCTCTGCCCTGGGCTTTCCTCCTGAAATCTTGCATTTCCTGCACCGTAACACATCACATCTGAGTACTGGGTGGGTGTAGGGGGGTTAAATTTCCCTTTACGATCAGACTGCATGTTTAAAAAAATCATTCCTTCTGGGTTAAACAAGGAATTTGTGAGGGAATGTATTCAGGGTTACCTCAATGAGCAGGGAATTCATGTCACAAGGCCATGTTGTTAACTCTGCTTCCCAAAACCACTTCTAAGTTCAGCCTTTAATGGGTTGGCTTTTCCCTCTAAGTTATTCTTTCTCACTCCATCATTTGTCACGTTAACCTCAAACCGTGTAGCGAGAAATCTTCTTTATATCAGTTACCATGTTTGCCATATCTGATCAGCGTGATTGATCATGGCCCCAGCCACAGGTTGGTAATAAGCTGTTTTGAGAGAGACACACATTTCCCCCAGGACAAAGCTGGCATGACAGCATTATAAACTGGCCATTTATCAAGCTGCTCCCAGGTGGTCACTGTCGGAGCACGGCTCGGCAGCCTGGGCTTCCAGGGAGCTACGGGGGGATGGACCAGGGGCTGGTGGGCACCGTGCTGCAGCTCATGCAGGAGACAGTAACAAATGACACCACGCTGCAGGCGCCATCCCCAGTGCAAATGTCACGCCTGGAGTCGGCCAAGTCCCTCCTGGAGCGTGGCAGCAGGGTAAAACACCATGGGGCTGCTCCACAGGGAATGCCGTGGGGTTTGCTGTGCCCCCAGGGCATGGGGCTCACAGGCTATTTGCCCTTATTTGGATCTTTAATTAGTTGGGGTGTTGTCGCCCTGTTCTAAGTTCTTCTAAGCCTTCTTAGGTTTACATTCTTGTAATGAACTTTCTCGCACTTTATGTAAATAATTAATTGTTTTGCATTCTTTTCTGGTGGAGGAGAAACTTGATGGACTGTTGGTTTGCCGAGTGTCATTGGAGAGGTGGCACTGTCACCCTCCAATCCACTGTCACTTTTGAAAATCTAAAAATGTTGGAGTCAGAAATTAAACTTTTTTCTTTTTACCTCAGAGATTCCAGTGTCCACATCATTTTATTTTGTGTCCTAGAGCGACAGGGTATTGCCCAACCCTTTTTGGGGTGTGAAGGTGTGGCTGTGGGCAGACAGCCACCAAGGTGTGTGGGCATCTGTGGAGTCTAAAGACAGAAGGAATTTAGGAAAACTCCCTTGCTTTGACCAACCCAATGTGCTTTCATGAAATTGCTCACTGAATTGTATTCAATATGCTCTATTTAAGATCCTCACAAAACTGAAATGCAATCTTGTGTAAACTGCAATTGAAAAGAGTTATAAAATTTCCATTTATCCAAAACAATCTGTAGGGTCTGTCATTTTTTTTTAATTGCATGTTTTTAGAGTATAGAGCCAGACACTAACATACCTCTGAGATGGAAGCCTTGCAATTGTATGTATGGTTTGTGGTTTACACATCAGAAAATAATCTAGCATAAGTATGATAATTTAACTGGCATCCAGCTGCAGGTTTCATTGGAGCATCCTTTGTTTGGGGTTTATATCCCCCTTTGGGGGGTGGTGCTGTCCAAAAGAGGGATGGAGCAGAATCATCTTCGTCCCAGCTTTGCAGCCCAGGACTCTCCAGAGGCTGTGTTTGTGGGGAGGCTGGAGAGCATCTCCCACCAGTTGGGAATGCTCAGCATGGCCAAGAGAAGGTTCAGGGTGACCTAAATGTGGCCTTCCTGTTCCTGAAGGAGCCGACAAGAAAGATGGAGATGGAGTTTTTACAAGGGCCTGGAGTGACAGGACAAGGGGGAATGGTTTCATACTCACAGAGGGGAAGTTCAGGGTGGATATATGGAAATATGGAAAAAATCCTTCCCTGTGAGGGTGGTGAGGCCCTGGCACAGGGTGCCCAGAGAAGCTGTGGCTGCCCCTGGATCCCTGGAAGTGTCCAAGGTCAGGCTGGACCAGGGTTGGAACACCCTGGGATAGTGGAAGGTGTCCCTGCCCATGGCAGGGACAAAATTGAACAAATTTATCTTAAAGGTCCTTTCCAACCCAAACGACTCTGAGATTCCATGAAATTAATTTTCTGAGGAACTGAATAAGGTGTTACAAAACTGTTTTTCTTTTAAGCTGCTCTGTGTTGTGTTCCCCCCCACCCTCCTCGCCTTTCCCCTGAATTTTGGTAAAGTGACTTTTATTTTCCAGCTTAAATGTGTAGTTATTCCCAGACTGCACAAACTGCAATTTTTAATCTTAATGATAGATTTAGTGACCACTGAAGTGTAAAATAAACTACTGTGGCCTAATCAATCAAATCTGCATAGTTGAGAGAAAGCACCTGTATGAGGCTTTTATATCAGAATGTCTGTAATGGTAATAGATGTTTATTAGCAACCATAAAGCTGTTTGAATTTAATATCTCTCTAAATAACACCAACAGCATTAAAACAAATCTCTAAAGCAAATGCAACTGTGCCATAAACAGCCCACAATGCAGGGTTTAAAAGCCATTACAAGAATCCTGTGAGATTCATGGGTTGTTCTGTGGCTTAGGACACTCAGCTGGGAGGCAGCAAACGCTGCACGTGTGGGGAGGAGCCCTGGAATAAAACATTGCCCAGGTATTTCTGGAGGGATAGATTTTGTATTTTGGAACAAAACGTTCTGCTGAAGGCAACAGGCAGCAGAAGCTTCCACCAGGGCAATGTTTACATCTGAAATGTCCTGAAAAAGAAATCAAACCCCATCAGATTTCAGGGCAAGAACCTCCTCCCGTGCAGTGCTGAGGACTCCAAGGTGGTTTTGAAACACTGAAGAGGCTGGAAACACTCCAGACTTGTTCAAGTGCTCGTCCCTCGTAGTCAGAAGTGAACACAAAGTACCTCCTGAGCAGATTTTAGGTTTCCTTGGCACTTTGATACCTGTGGAAAACAAATGTGTGGTCCTAAGAAAATGGCATAAAAGTGAAATCATTAACAGACCACTAAGCCCATTAATGCACTTTCAAGGATTTAAAAAATATTCAAGTTTTGAGGATTTAAAACAGTTCAGGTTTTCTTCTGTTTAATCAAGAGCTCTTCTTTAGTCTCTTATTTACTGGAATGTTAAAAACATCCTTGGGGGTGGTTATAAGCTGGAAAACTCTCAGAAAAGCTGCTTTTAAATCCCGAAAATACAATTTTCACTGAGCGTGGCTGCTCATGGACTGGAAAGTATTTTAAAAACATATGAGCCACTCTGGGAACTTTTGCTGGGCAGCTTTGTGAGAGGATTGGGATGAGAGGGAATGGGTCCCATGGATCCACAGGCAGGGATTGGCTGCACTGGGTGGTGCTGGTCCTGCTGAGGTGCCTAAAGCTCCTCTCCTGGAGTATGGACACTAAAATCCACACTTTTATGGGACATGGAAGCAGATAAACCACAGTTCTGGGATCCTGCTGCAGCCTGAAGCTGAGGCCCCCAAGAAGTGGTGTTTTTTTGGGTGACAGTGATCAGATCAAAGTGGTTGGGAAGAAGAGGAATGTTCAGCTGGGGCATGTGGGGAGGAACAGGGACAACGTTCCCCAGGTTTGCTCCCAAGGTCTGGGACTCCCACGGGGGACACTGGGGTGCTCTGTGCTCTGACACAGCCAGATCAGCCCCTCCTGGGGGATGCCAGATCCCAGGATTGTCCAAAAGTGAGGCCTGAGCAGGGATTTTTCCCAGTAAAGGAGGAGGAAAGCTAAGTGAAACATCAGCCTGTACCTGGGAGGGAGCAGGGAGAGGGCACCCAGTGCTGGAGGAGTATGGCTGAATTCTCATCTGTTTCTGGGAGGGTCTGGAGTGGCAAAGGGAATCCTCTGCATGCTGGAAATGAAATTTCAGGAGGAATTTTTGATGTGTTAAAAAGCCAGATGAGGCTCTGCAGTGCTTGCAGGGGATGCTCCCAATGCCCGGTGACCTGCCTGCTGTAGCTGTGGCTTCTAGACACTGATCTGGATGTCCAAGGAGTCGGGCAGGGGACTGTCTGTGATCCCTGGGGGCTGGGACTGTGGTGGGGAGGGCTTGGAACAGCCCAGCTTTGTGTTTGTGCTGTCCCCCGAGCAGGAAACCCCTGGGTTCCGCTGGCAGGGCTGGCACGGGGGAGCCGCAGACAGTTTGGGCAGGAGGTGACAGACTGAGAGAGAAACCTATCACCTACCAGCCCCCAAAACAACTGTGAATGATCAAAATGAATGCTATTTATCATTTGTAGGAAGTGCAGGGTTGATATGTGGCCTGTGGGAGGTGTTAGGAAGAAGAAGCTGCGTGGTTCGATGGCGAGCGACCGAACGGCTTTTCCTCAGCTCTTCAAACGCAGCTAAATAAGGACTCTGCAACAACAGAATGGTTTCTGTTATAAAGAATCATTTCTTATTTTGCTGTAAATTACAAAACACCAGCACCACCCTTCTAAAAAAAAAAAAGAAAAGAAAGTGGCTTGAGCAGGAACAATTGCAGGAGACAGCGCAGGGGCTGCCCGGGCGCGATAACGAGCCCTGAGCTCAGCCAGGGAAGCGGAGGGGCAGCAGCCCCCCAGCACCAGGGATTTTCCTTTCCATTAAGGAGAGAAAAAAAATGTAACAGAAGGCCAGAAAGGGTGGGATTGGATTGTAGAGGCCACAGACCAGAGAGAACACCAGGAATTATTCTGGGGAATTAATGGGATTCATTTCAGGACTTGTTCTGGGCTGGGTTGGACTTGATGAACTTGAAAGTCTCTTCCAACCTAGGAAGGTTATGAATTTTGTGAATTCTGTGAATTCTGTGTCATTCTGTGAATTCTGTGAATTCTGTGTCATTCTGTGAATTCTGTGAACCCATCAGAAACTGTTTTGTACCTGTTTCATGTCACTATTAAACTGTTCCCACCCAAGGTTTAAGTTTTGCCCATCGTTTCCCACTGCTGTTCCTTTTGTGCCACCCTTTGTCCTTGCAGCCACTGGAATTTTCTCGGAGCTCTGTTTGGACAGTGAGTTCACCTCAATCCCTGGGAATCCCCCAGGTGTGGTTCCCAACCATGGAACTGCTCGTGAGGAGCTTGGGAAGCAAACAGCAAACATGGCTCAGCTGTTTCCTCCTTGTGCTCTCCCGTTTCTTTTATGTCTCGCTTCACTCCTGACTTATGAATTCCTTGAAACAGGCCCTGTTTTCTTTGTCACTTGGCTACTTGGTACTTCCTCAAAAGTGCCAATCCATGCTGGATTTTCCTGGCTGCTCTGACAGTGTACCCAGGGATGCTGGAGGAGCTGCTCCCTGTTGTTTTGTGTGAGGCAGGTGTGATGTGCTGAGGACAGAAACCAGGTGTTCTGGGGCTGTGAAGGGATTCTAGTGGTTTTTTGGGGAAGCCTTTTGGGGTGCGATTACCTGGGTGCAAAGCTGCCATATCGTGGCTGCTGGTTTTCACACTCTCTGCAGGATGAGAAATGGGTGAGCTGAGCTCAGCAAATGTTGCAGACTTGTCTTGCACTGAGTGCAGCAGGATGAGGGAAATTGGGACAGGAAGAAATGGAGAAACTCCTGTCCAGCCTTGCCTTAGGTGTGGGAAGATAACCCAGCTCTGATGCATTGATCCCTGCCTTCTGAAAACAGCTTTTAAAAATATTTCCTGCTTTGTACATCTTGTCCAGAAACAAGACACCAAAACCATTTTCAAAGCTCCAATATTAAATTATGGTGCAGGCTCACAGCTCAGACACAACTCTCTGATCTTGACTGCATTACTCAATGCGAACAATCATCTTAACTAATTATTTGTGGGAGATGGATTTTTAGAGAGTTTTTAGGGTTTGATAGAAGGCTTATATAGTATGCATTTGTATGTCAACTTTGAGATAAGAAATGTTGATTTAGAAAAAAATTTAGAAAAAAATTTTAGAAAAAAATTTTCTCTTCTCCCAGCAATTAGTGACAGGGAGAGGAAACAGCCTCAAGCTGTGCCAGGGGAGGTTCAGGTTGGAACTCAGGAGGAATTTCTCCATGGAAAGGGTGGTCAGGCTTTGGGAGGGGAGGCTTGGAGTCCCCACCCCTGGAGGTGTCCAAGGAACTCCTGGATGTGGCACTGAGAGCTCTGGGCTGGTGACAAGGTGGGGATTGGTCACAGGTTGGACTTGGAGGTGTTCTCCAACCTCAGTGATCCTGTGATTCTGGGATCAGAAAGTTACTACTGTGCTTCAGGAAGGAGAGAGCTTCCAAAATTTGGGTAGAAATTTGAGAAAGGCAGCCCATCCTCTCATGGATTTTTGTCCCAGCACAAACTTGTGGGGATGTCTGAGCACCTTCATCATCTCAGTTCATCAGAACCAGCTTCCAAACAGGGGAAACTTGATTCTGTCTCTGAATGGGGCGGACTGGGAGCTCCTCAGCAGTGTGGTAGTGCAGCACCTTGTGTAAAAAGCCTATGCTCCTCAGGGGACCAGGAATTATTCCTAAAATTCCCAAGTTTCATATCTGGGAGCAGGACTGTGATGCAGATCCACGGTGGAGGGCAGTGTCCCCTTAAAATGGTGGAACTCCCAATCTAAAGGACTCCTTCTGTGAGTTTTGCTATTAAATAAATGTCCTGTCCAACCACAGCACTCATTGGTCCAAATGAAATAATTTGTCTTTAAAATGCATTATTTCTCCTTCTCCAAGCAGAGCCAAAGGCCTGAGTCTGCCTTGAGGATTAGCAGCCAGTACAATTTCAATTTATAAATGAAGCCCTTTCTGATTTGCAAATAAAAAGCATCTGAAACCACTAACCAACTTGGCTTGAGTTTTTCTGCCCATAAAAATGTCTGAACCATTTGTTATTAGAATTTTCTAACTGGAAAATGTGCTCCTACGAGTAAAAATATCCAAGTTTCAATTGAAAGATGAGAAGAGTTTGATTTTTTGACAAGAGGAGTTTAAAAATCTTCCTGTTTGCAAGGAAGTTCAGAGCACTTGTCCTCTAGAAACAGCTACAGTTTAATTTTAAACAACCACCAAGCCATGTTGCTGCACCTGAGTTAGGGACATGGAGCAAAAGGACTTGTTGTACTTGGACCCAAAAATTCAGGTGGAGAGTTGTGGCCCAAGCAGAGCAAGGAGGAGTTTTTCTGTGGATTTCAGGGGGATCGGGATTGTTAATCCAGCACCTGTCTCAAGGAGAAGTGTTTGCACAAGCACACACAGTGCTGACAAAACCACCACGGACCAGGACGTTCTTCCCACATTTCTTTGTCTGTTTGCATGTGGAGCCACTGAAAACCATGAAAAATACTAATTGAGAGCAGAGTAATTGCAGTTTGGTTGTAAATGACTCAGCAAAGAGCTGTAAATTCAGCAAGTTCAGCAAGTTCAGGTGAACTCGGGGATGGCTGTGGCTGTGTGAGAGGCTGGGCTGGCTCAGGGATCTTCCCCTGCTTCCCAACTTTTCTCTGCCCTGATCTGTGCAGGTATTCCAGGAATATTTTAGTGCCCTCGACTTCATAGCAAAACAAGGAAATAAAAGGTGCAGAACTCAAAACTCGAGGTTACTTTTTAAATGTTAAGTTAGTTTGGGGCTGTGGTAGGAATTCAGGGTGACTCCTCTGAGTTTTGGGTTTCTTTGAGTCGGAAAGATTTAAGTCATCACCCCTTTGCCCAGGACTGATTTCCTGATTTCTTAACCCCCAGTTTAATGTTGGTTTCTGCTGCTGAAAGGTGAACATTGCTGTGCCAGGCATAACAGTTGGAATGGTTGGAAAACCATTCCCAGCTGGGAATGTGCAGACCTGGGGCAGAAGAGCATGGCATCATTTATTTTGGAAAAGACCTCCAAGCTGATCCAGTCCATCGAGACACACCAAGCTGGAGGAGGGATTGGGCTGCATTTGCTTTTCCTTGTTACTTTACAAATTGAAAAGGAGGAGAAAAAAAGATTGTAAACAAACAAAAAGTCTCCACTCTCAGTTTGTTTGTATTTTCCTGATTCCAGACTGTTCCTCCCACTCTTTCCTCAGCTGGTGCCTCACTTTGGCTGCTGTTTGTATGCAGGGTCTTGCTGGAACCATGGGCTGGGGGAGGCTGTGGGGTTGTCCCCCCTCCAGCCCACTGCACCCCATTTCTTCAGGAATACTTTAGAGTTTAATGTCTTTTAATACTGCTTTAAATTGATTTTTTTGAGTCTGATCTGCCCTTGTGACAGGAGGAGGTTTCCTTAAAGGCTCTTTGAGGGGAATCAGTGGAAATGCAGGGTGAGGTGTTCTGTGGGCCTGGGGCATTTTGATGTCACCTCTTGGCCCTATCCCCACCTGCCCAAGCCCCTCAGGAAGGAAAACCCTTGGAAGAACATCCCTGGGAGTGTCCCTGTGTCCCAGTGCTGCTTTGGCCAACGGGCAGTGAACCAGCCTGGCCTTTGGCAGGCTCTGGTTCCCCCAGTGGTTCCCCTGGGGGAACCACTCAGGATACAGGAGCTTCATTCCAGGCTTAACCAAAAGTTTTCCTAAACCCAGGCAATCTCTGTGCTGTGACAACCTAAGCAGGTCTCAGTGCAGTGTCCAGGATGGGGGATTCCCATGGATGAAGGACACAGGGATCATCTTTCCACAAACCAGAATAATATCAAATGTTACCGAACTATAGAAGAATGTCCATAAATCCCCATAATTCCCCATGTTAACCCCACCTGTCCTGCTCCCATGTGTCCGTTATTCCTCCTGGAACACCTCTGGCCAAGGAACTGCTGCCATGGATGGGCCACAGCCACTGCCAAGGGGCATCCCCTGGTTCTCCCCATCCCCATCCCCACCACAGCAGTGTCCCTGGGGCTGGCAGGGCTGGGAGATCCCCGTTATTCCCCGTTATGCCTTATTATTCCTGTTATGTCCTGTTATTCCCATTATTCCCATTGTCCTCCGTTATCTCCCCGTTACCCTCCATTAGCCCCGTTATTCCCCTCCATTATTCCTGTTACTCCCCCTTACTCCCCTGTTATTCCCATTATTCCCACTATCCCCCGTTATGCCCGTTATTCCTGTTATCCCACCACAATTCCCACTGTCCCCCCTTATTCCCTTTATCCTCTCTTATCCCGTTATCCCCCTGTTATTCCCATTATTCTCCCATTACCCCCTGTTATCACCATTATTCCTGTTATCCCCCCATTATTCCCATTATCCCTTTATCCCACCATTATTCCTGATGTCCCCCTTTATTCCCACTATCCTCCATTATCCTCTGTTGTCCCCGTTATTCCCATTATTCCCATCATTCCCCTGCTACCCTGGTATCCCCGTTATTCCCATTATCCCCCCATTACTCCTGTTATGACTTGTTTTTTCTGTTGGCCTCCATTATCCCTGTGTTATTCTTGCTATTCCTGTTGGCCCCCCCTCTTCCTTTTCTTTCCCACTCTCTTC
>VYZP01061132.1:35003-63877 GCA_013400635.1 Hypocryptadius cinnamomeus | reverse complement strand
CGTTATTCCCGTTATTCCCCCGTTATTCCCGTTATCCCCCGTCCGCCCCCGGCGCTCGGCCTGGGCGAGGGCTCCCCCTCTCGGCGCTGCCGCGGAACTGCCTGAAGGCTCAATCCCCCATCCCACTGCTGCCCCTGGAACAGGGAAAATCCCATTTTTTAACTTCTATTTTTCATTTCTCGTCAGAGGTGCTGCCCTTAACCAGTGCCGAGCCTGCATCCAGGCTTTCTTTCAGGCAAATCTTTTTTGGAAGAATCATTCCCTTTCACATCGCTCTTGGAAGGATTTCCTTCCTTTCCTTTTTCTTCCAAAGTCTCAACTTCCAGGACGGTTTGGTTTCAAAGGAGCCACGTAGGGGTTTGTGTCTCTATCGAGTCTTTAAGGGCTGTGGTTCTGTTCCCCATAGTGTGTCTACATCAAAAATGACAGCACTTTTCTGGATATTATTATTCCAATGGAATAAACTGTGCCTGGATACACTGATTTCCAGGGCATTGTGAATGTTGTGTGGGAGGATTTGGTAGGAATGAGATCCAGCTTCAGAGCTCATTTGTTCAAAAACAAAACACACAAATAAACCCCCCCGCCCCCCAAAAAAAAAAGGCCTGAGATGCTTTTAGGACTCAAATAACTCAGTTTTGTGCCAGAATGGAGATTTTCAATTTTGCCCAAACAGCAACAGATTTAAAGGGAAGATTTGTCTGGAAGCAGTGAAATGTTGCCTTGTGAGTCAGTTTATTCAATTACTCCAAACTCTCTTGAAAAAACATCCCTTTTCTCATACCAGCTCGAGGAATTTGGCAGCGTTGCTAACGGGGAGTTTTGCCTTGTTGGATGATCCTGTATTCCTGGTTCTGTCTGGGAGTCTCCCAGAGCAGGGATGGCACCGTGATGTTGGTGCCAGAGGATTTCAGCCCCCTTCTCCATGTGCTCCGTGTGGAATGGTTGCAAAACTCAAAAATTCTGGATTGATTTCTCCAGAGACTCAAGCCTGCAGCATTTCAGGAGAAGTTCCAGGCTTGGAGAATGTGGAAATGCTGTCAGACACGTTCTGAGTTCTGTGTTTATCCCCAACCTTGTTTTAATATTTGTGGGTCCCTTTAACCCCTGAACTGTGGCAGAGGAAGACCCCGAGTTAACAAAATCCCTGTTCCAAATGTTGGGATTTATGATGGCACTGGAAATATTTCTGTGGCGTGTGTGTGACATCAGCTGGGATTTTATTAGACCTACACTTGAGAATCAATTCACAAGAGGCAGAAGCAGGAAAATCTTGGTGAACCATTAATCAGCCCTTCTTACCAGCAAACCCAGCACAGTGTTTATGTGACAAGTGGAATGGATTCCACGACAATTTTATCTGGAAGTTCTCTTTCTGCCTCAGAGCAGTGCTGAATGCAATTCCCTTGTTATTAGTACTTAGAAATATATGTTTATTTAGTGTTTTATTTCTGATAGCTCTAACTGTCTGGAAGTCCTCAGCAGGTTTTATCTTCTGTCATAAATGATGACACCTCTTTGTATGTGGGTGAATGAACAGTATGTGCAGATATTTGTGATTTTACCTCAGTCACGGAGTTCAGCCTCTCTCCTAGTGTTCATTATCCCCTGTTTCCCTGAGCCAAAATGAATCCTTTTTAATGTGAGAAACATTTCATGAGCTGTGGGAGTAGGAACTGTGGATCTCTTTGAACACCACTGCAATAATTTGAATGGGTCATTATGAGCCAACATGATCAGAGGAATTGTAAAATTTTGGGGTTTATCCAAGTTTGTTCACAACCAAAAGTCCCACCTCAAATGATAATTTGTTTGGGTTTGGGTTTATTTGATACTTCTAAACACCATTTGTATGTACGAGATATTGGAGATCAGTCAGAGGTTGGACTTGATAATCCTGGAGGTCTTTTCCAACCTAAATGATTTTATGATTCTGTGATTCTGTTCAGCTTGGAATTGCACCCAAAACCTGCTGAGTAGGGACTGGCACCTGGAGATTTCTGTTGCATCTATTTACCTCCCTAAGCAGCACAACCAAAATCTCTCTTTTGCTGTGATATTCCAGCTTCTTCAGGCCCGTGCAAGGTCCAGAAATTAATTTGGACCTGAGCAATGTTTGTTTTCTGGTCCTGTTATGTTTTGTCTGAACCAGATTGAAAAAAACTTTTGCAAAATTCTTTATGGAAGTGAATTTAATTGGGAATAAGCAGGGAAAATGGGAGGTAGAGGATCTAAGGTGTCTCATGGCAGATATCGAGCAGTTTTTCTTTGTGAAATTAGCAGAGTTTGTAAAGACGATTTCAGGTCACTTCATCATCAAAGGGTTAATTCTAATTTTGAACTTCCCAAATGTCAGTGCACTTCTATCCAAAATTACAGCAACTGGCTTTATCAACATATGCTTTTCATTACCTACAAGACTTACAATATTTTTGGTGTCTGTATCAACTTGATTCAATTACTGGTACCACTGCGAGGGAACGTTCCCTCCAGGGAAAAGGGGGTGAATGCATCAGTGCCCATGGATACAGTGTAGGGAGCAGATTAATATAACAGATTTACATCGAGACTGCTGACTCCATTACTTTAAAACTCCTGTAATTGACTTTTTTAAAAATGACATTAGCATTTAAATGGTACTATCGTTACAAGGGTGAAGGTTCAGCAGAATATGATCAATTTATTGAGCTCTTCAAATGTTCTTTTGATATTTATTTTTTGTTGTCATGCTGGAGGGGTTTTTAGTGTTTTGTCAGAGGCAGGGAAAAGTCTATAGCACAGAGATCTTGGGCTGACCAGCTGCTGGGGAGGAAGGCATGGGAAGCACAAGTTGCTCAGAGTTCTCTTCCTCATCTCCATCCCTCCCACCTGGAACTTTTCGGAGATGTAGAATTCCAGTAAGACAGAAAGGGATGATTTGCAGAAGCTGTCATGGCCTGGTGAGAAGAGCCTGGTGCTCGTGTCTTCTATGGAAAACAGGCAGGGCCATTATACACCATGAAGGGCGTTTCCAGCATCACACATCAAAATTATTTCAGTTGCCTTCAAAACAGCTTCTAGTCCAACCAGTGCAGCTTCCACTTCCTGAGATTTCACATGGGCCTGGGGAAATGATGCTCTCCAAACCCCACTGACTTTGGGCCAAGCTTTTCAGTAGAAATTTCTCCATGGAAAAGGTGGTCAGGCTTAGGAAGGGGCTGCCCAAGGAGGTGCTGGAGTCCCCATCCGTGGAGAAGTTCAAGGAATGACTGGATGTGGCACTCAGTGCTCTGGGCTGGGTGACAAGGTGGCCATTGGGCACAGGTTGGATCCAATGGACTTTTAGAAATAACTTTTCCAGCCTCAGTGGTTCTGTGATTCCATGGGCTGGATGTCTGATGCACTTTTCTCTGGGAAGGTTCCACAGAAAGTCCAGCACTATTTCATCTGCAGGGAGGGTGTGGGAGATGCTTCTCTGCAGGTGAGAAGGTCCCTTAGAGTTCACTGAACACACCAAACTCTGAGTTTCACTGCACTGACAGAAATTTGGAGTAGTTTTCTTAGACCTCAGCATGGTGGGAAATGCTCAGGAGGACAATCCTACAAAACCAGCATGTGTGGAGTTGTGTCTGTAACTTATTAAAGACTGGATTATTCTAAATAATTTTGGGGTGCCAAAAAATTTGTGGGGCTGCAAAATATGTTGGGAAATATCACTCTAATAGAAAATAGCAGGATAGAGCCTGTCCTTGTGGAAATCCTAACGCAGAAAACTGGGATGGCCAACAGCTGGCACCTGCAGTGTTATCCCTGCACACCTCTGTCCTCAGACACACCCGTGACAGACACACACCTGCGTGTGCACATGCATGTCTTTAAAATCAGTAATTCTGGCCTAAATATTCAGATGGCATCTCTGAAGCAAAGTTCTGGAACTCTCCAAAGGCCAATCAAGGCCTCCAAAGGAGTGTCATCATTTTCAAGCCTTCAGACTGAAAAAAATGGTGGAGATTTGGGGGTAAATTTGTGGTGCCTTACTTGGACATTCCCATTTGTGGATGAATAAGCTTTAAGGCTTTTCCTCCTGAGCCATGAAGTGCCACAAAACCCAGAACAGAAATGTAACAGCCCATGGGGTTTTGATGGGCCCACTTTGTTTCTCCCAATTTTAAAATGCAAAATTTAAAAGGCGAAAAGAGCAACTGTGCTGATTTTTCACAGTTTTAATTCGCAGCTCTTTGTCTGCTGCTGATAAAATCGATGGATCCTGCTCCTGATCTGTGTGGAAAAGCAGGTCTGGGATGCAGAGAGAGTTCAGACAGCAGCAATAGGTAACTTGGGATCCCTCCTGCTTGCCTGGCTATAAAAATGCTTTGTAATGACCCAGTTCGACCCTGCCAGTTCTCCCTGACCTCCCCCTTCTCAGGATGCTGCTTAATTTGCACTAATTACATTCCGTTCTGACAGAAACTTGGACATTGTCTCAAGCTCTCAGGTATTTTCACTGCCACGTCCCAACTCAGAGGGGGAAAATGGCAATAAGTAACTTATGAAAATGCACTTTGTTTAATATAATACATCAGTAGCTTGCACGTAGTGTCATCTGTGTGTATAAACACCCCTTCAAGTATGACTTGGTGTTTTAATCTTGAATTCTTCCTGGGATTCAGGAGGGCTGCTTAAACCCAGCAGTAGCACTTGGAATAATTAGTGCAGTCATTGGCTTTGGGGTGGTTTTTCTTGGTTTGCCTCCAGAATCCCAGGTTAAATTCCTAATAATAATTCTGAGGTTGATGATCACTACAGAGAGCTCTGCTTCAAGGAGGTCAATAAGGTAGGAAAGATCTTCCAAGAGGAAAATTTATGGGACAGGTTCAGCTCAGGTTCTCCTAAAATCAGGGCTGAGTGAAGGTGTCTGCATGTGTAGGTTGAATGGATGAGGAAAAATGAATTCATTTTTTTGGCTTACAATGGAGTGAGCAACAAACCTGTCCAACAAGTTGTTCACAAAATTGGACTGTGTCAAAATGCTGTTTTGGCCTGAATTGAGCCTTTTTAATGAGGAGGGATCCTGGCACGAGTGTGTGTGTGAAGGAACATGGACATCTTTCTCCTGCTTTGCACTGACACAGCCTCCGTTCCCTGCCTGGCCAATGTGTGGGAGGTTTGTCACCCCACCTCCCTCTGCTTTGTGCAGAATGATTTCCGAAGCCAGAGCTGAGTTCTGCTCCTCGTTCAGGTGTGTGGGTGATGCTGAGCACAGCTCAGGACCCCTCTGTGCCATATCAGAGCCACCAGACCGTGAGCCCATTGTGCAAAGAGTGGCAGAGAGGGGCTGATGTTGTCACAGTGTGACCTGGGGACACAACCCAGCTGTGACAGCCACATGGCAACGGTGGATCCCACTCTAGGAGCTAGGAGAATGTGTCTTTGGGAGAATGCAAGGCCCTGCTGTCCCAATGGAAGCAGATCCCCTCCCGAAGACCCAAAATGACGGCCAAAAACCAGCCCAGGGAGCACATGCCAAGGCTTTATGTTACCTCCCAAAGCAGCAGAGCCGAGGCATTGTTGGACTGCACCGAGGCTTTTAGGCACAGACGGTATCAGCAAAGCAGTTGCATGTTTCAAAATATTGTATCATTTTAAAGTGCAGTGCACATTAGGTCAGTGAAAGGGGATCCGCCAATTTGAAGCGCGGGCGGATAAAGCGGCTCTGTGTTTGCAGAGACAGAGGCACCCCGGGCCCGAAATCCCTGGAGCTGTCTTTCAGAGAGTGATAGTTACGGAAATTAGCAGTGCAGAAATCCATCCTAATCATTCATCGGGAGCCTTATTAACTGTCTTAGCCGTGTTATTAGCAGAGGGCCCGGCCCCCGCGCGGGCACGGCCACGGGGATGGCTCCGGCCCTCCCGCGGCCCGGCCCTCACAAACCCCGGGCATCGCTTCACAAACACGAGGGAAAAAGTGATCTAATCTGCATGTAAATGCCTTCTAGTGCCAGGCAATCGGAGAGAGAAACACCTCTGGAAGAAGCTCTGCTGTGCTGGGAGAGCTGGGGGTGTTCACCTGGAGGAGAGAAGGCTCTGGGGTGATCTTAGAGCTTCTTCCACGGGCTGAAGGGGCTCCAGGAGAGTTGGAGAGGGACTGAGGACAAGGGATGGACAGACAGGACACAGGGAATGGCTCTCCACTACCAGAGGGCAGGGATGGATGGGATTTTGGGAAGGAATTCCTGGCTGCGAGGGTGGTTAGGCCTGGCACAGGGTGCCCAGAGAAGCAGTGCCCCATCCCTTGAAGTATCCAAGACCAGGTTGGACAGGGCTTGGAGCCACCTGGGATAGTGGAAGGCTTTTGCCATGGCAGAGGGTGGGAATGGATTGTTGTAAGGTCCGTTCCAAACCAAACCATTCCATGATTCCCTGAAGGAGGTGAGATGTGACTCTGAGCTCCTGCTGCTCCTCTGTGAGCACCACAAGGCTCTGCCTGTCCCTCCACCCAGCCGGGGCTGGCATGGGAATAACAAAAGGGAGACATCAGGAGAGGGTCCTGGGTGACTCTGCCAGTGGCTGAAGCCATTGCAGGGCCTGGTTTTGTATGGCCATGGTTGGAAGTGGGAAGTGCCTTGGAAGCAGAGTCGGTGTCTAAATATTTATATTTAACACACTGGGAGTTCTAACAACTCTTTCTTATTGACAAACTTTACCTGAATAAGGAAAAACCCAATATTTGGTCCAGCTGGCCTTCCCATAGAGAATTTTACAATAAACTTTGCCCCTAACTTAATTTTATTTTCTGAGTATCAATTTGAGACCCATTTCTTAGAAAAAAGAACACCAGAGTGTTTCAGAAGGGTGACCCTCAGGATCCCCATTTGATGTTAGCTCCAAATGAAAGAAAATTAAATTACACACTTGTGCTCAAGGATTTACGTCTGTGAATCCCACTCTGGCTGGTATCTCCACCATTAGGGAAACAAAGAACATAGAGGAGATAAATAATACTTGGGAAAGACAGAATCTTTTTTGTCTGCTCCTTTATCTGTAGTTTGACTGTGTTCCTTAAGTGTTGAAAGGGGCACTTTCTTGGCAAGTATGACACAAATAACCTTCACCCTTGACTGCACTGTCGGAGACAGTTATAAATTTGAGGATAAAGGACACGAACAAGAGTTACTTTATATGACATTTTCTCATTATAGCAGGGATGGGGAAGTGAAGGAGTGTTCCCTCCTCACTTGTCCTGGGGTTGTTTGTCACACACTCGGGTTTATGGCCCAGCAGTTCTGTGTCACAGCCAGTGGCCTGTGGGGCTGCTGGTTTTTGTGCTGTGGGGTTCTTTTTCCTGACTTTTATCACCCAACCAAGCTGTCCCTTCTCCAGCAAGGATGGGGCACTGGGCAGCCCTGACCTTTCCCAAAGGGCCATTTGAGAATCCCAGTATTTAATAATCTGATCCCAGTATTTAATAATCCCAGTGTTTAATAATGATCTGAAGGCAGGGGAGAGTTGTCTTTTCAAGAGACAGCTTGAAAGAACAAATTTTTTGAAAGAAAGTGTTTGCAATTTTTTTAATGAAGTGTTTTCTCTTGAGGGTGAATGTATCATGTAGAATTTCAGAGTAAGAAAGATCCTACACAGCAGTACATTGAAATAGTTTAACATAAGCAGCTGAAAGATATTCATTCAATTTATTAGTTATGCATTCTTAGAAACAGTTTCATCGTTTTTCAGGCTGAAAAGTGGGAAATTTGGATTGGATATTGGGAAGAAATTCTTCCCTGGAGAGTGAGGAGGCCCTGGCACAGGGTGCCCAGAGAAGCTGTAGCTGCCCCTGGATCCCTGGCAGTGTCCAAGGCCAGGCTGGACAGGGCTTGGAGCAACCTGGGACAGTGGAAGGTGTCCCTGCCATGGCAGGGGTGGAATGAGATGAGCTTTAAGGTCCCTTCCAACCCAAACCATTCTGTGTTCCATATTATTTTTAGACACATTCAAAAGATTTTCTAAGGTTTTTTCACTCCTTTAAACATTTTTGATTTAATTGCAGCAACCCCCAGCATGTGGCTGTGCTTATGCAGTGAACAAATTCAGGGTATTTTCTTCTTTCTCCTATCGCAGAGCTTTTGAGGGAATTTTTCCGACTTTCATCAATGCTTTTTTAAGACTTCTTTCTTAAGGCTCAGTAGAAAATTGCAAAAACCTGCATCAAAAAAACAGCAGTACCACCATGAGCTTGGCAGAATGTTATCACAGAAGCCCTGATTTTTGTTCCTGGGGATGTTTGGGGGGTTCATTCCTCCTCCAGGGTTGAGGCTGGAGTTGGGGCATGTGGGATTAGAATGAAACCTGCCCATGGACACTGGGTTTGATAACAGTGTCTGGCTAAAGCCCACTGCTATCTGTGCAGTGATTCATCAGCTCACAACCAGGACAAGGCTTTAATAAGAGGCAAATATTGCCTGGGGCAAAGTGAGAGCACAGACTTATCAAAGGCACTGAACTTTGATTCAAATCTAATTCCATTATTGCCTCGGAAATAGGTTAAGGTCTGTGGGCTGCTGATTGCTTGGGAATGCACTTTAGGTAAATGAATAGTGGTTGGTTTGGGGGAAAGTTTCTCTCAATCCAAATCATGAGCTTGTTTCCAGAGTTTGTTGCACAGGTTTTTGAGGAATTCTCTGTGTATGGCAATCCAGAGCACCAACGGCTGTAGGTTATCCATCCTTTTCCTTATCTACTTCCTTTAAGAGCTGTGATTTTTTACTAGGAAACCTTAGCTCCTAACCCAAACTAAATCAAAAGATATCTTCAGCTGTGGCCTCATCCCTCAGCTTGCTTTCCTGCTGTGGAATTATTTTAATAACTTGCAATTTTCATAATGTTACAGCTACTGCTTAAATTTGCTGTGTTGCTGGCAAAATTCAGAAATAACTGTGGTGACTAGCTCTGGGTTAAACCAGGGGATGGACAGAACACCTCATCCTGTGTCTCTCATACACCTTGCAGTCTGCTGACCCTCCAAGCTGGGTGATGAAGGAGCTCCTCTGTCTGTTTCCCTGATGAGCTTCATTTTCTTGTAGGATTATCCATAATTAGTGAGGCTCAAACATTCTGCAGCCCCGAGTTAGGCAGTGGGAGCAGAAGATTGTAGGGTGAGACTCTTCTGTTCCTGACCCCAACGTGCCCTGTCCACCCTTCCCCTCAGCTCTGTGGGCCCAGGAGCTTCTGCCTGGTTTTTGGCACAGGAACTGTGTTTAGTTTGTGCCTCTGAGCATTTATTCCATTTCTCTCCTGGGATTTCTTCTGGTCCTGGCTAGCTGCTGTCCCATGGATGGGACAGTGATGTCCTCTCAGGGGAGCTCTGTCCCAGCTCTCGTGTCCTTGTCTTTCCTGGGCAGAAGCCATCAGCTCTCATTCCTTCTTTTCCACTGAAAAGGTCCTTTGCACACCTGCTTCAGGGAGGCTGTGGCTGGATCTGCCCGAGATTTTTATCATCTCCTCTAAGTGTAGAAACAAAAGGCCACTTTGTTGTTGATGGATACAATCCTTTTTTATTATTATTCCATGCTTCCACACACACTTTTAAGTCAAAGCAATATTGCCATGAGTTTGTTTTTCAAGAAAATCCCCTTTTTTTTCCCTGTGGTTAAAGCTGTATTTTAAGCTCTGTATGGAATTGTCTATACAGAACTGTATTTTGATAGAAAATAGATGCTGCAGTTGAAATTGCAATAAGGAAACAGAGAAACAACAGGCACTGCTGAGATCGAAGCGCTGATTAGGAGGGCAAATTAGATTTAGATTTCCTGAATATCTAACAGCAGCTAAACATTTTTTTTGTCCTTTGTGTATGAGCATTTCCATTAAAATTTACAAAGGGCTTGAACTGGATTAGACTCCCACAGTCACTTTGAAATAACAAAATACAACTTGGCTGACAGGGGCTGTTTAGAAACCTTTTGCAAAAAATTATCTTCAGAAACATTAGCACTTAGCAGTTACAAAATGTCTACTTTTGTCTTGCCCCCTCTGCCAAGTTCCCTTTTTGTCTTGCCGTGAGGAGGATAAATTATCCGACTTGCAGAGATAAACCACAGAGAGGTGAGATTGCTGCAGCTCAATGCTCGCTCCGGCCTCCACCCCAGCTTCAATTTAACCCCCTGGCTCTGGCCGTGTCAATCAGGCCCTTAATGAATACATTCCTAAACGAGCTGGTGGTTTTTCCCCTTGCTAGAAGATGCAATTAGTGTTTTGGCTTAAGATACCAAGTTTAGAATAAATGTATAGGGTGCAGCATGAGATCTTTGGGGTGAAACGAGGAATTGAGAACAGAAAAAGGCATTTCTGTGTTGCTCTGGAAGTGCTGGCACAGGGCAGAGCGGGGGAAATGCCACCTCAGAGGTGCCACCAGGAATTCTTTATGCCCTGCCATGTGTGGTTATGCTCAACACGAGCTGGGCATGGGGCTGAGGGCAAGGACACAAATAAAGTCCCTTTTGCTGCTGTGTTCTCAGTGCCTTTTTGTGGCAAACATCTGCAAGAATGTGCCCCATAAAAAGGGGGGAGTGTCTGAGAGGTTTCCCTCCAATAAAAGGAAGAGCAGGATTTTCTTTCCAAGATAATTCCCTCCAAAGAAGCAGTGACATGCAGACTGGCTGAAACAGGAGGTGGAAGACAATTTTAGCAATAGGTGGTGACAGTTTCTTTTAATCTCCTTTATATTCTGATGTCTCAGTCTAGTGGCTGACTAACCATATCTGTGGCTTCATCTAAGCAGGAAGCCTTTTGACAGTGTCATTTTTCCATCCATTTATTTGGTAAGGTCTGTGCTCTGGGGATGTGCTGGTGGTGCCATCAGAGGGCTCGGGGGATTGGAGGGGTTTCCTCTGATTTCTCTGGTCAGGAATAGACTTAAGGACAATGCAATGGGGCAGATCTGCTCAGAGCAGGTTGGGGGTTAGGGGAGGTGTTGAGCTGGGTGAGATTGTCTGTTTCTACCTAAAATCTACTTAGAGAGGGGTTTGCTCCATGATGCCTTCCCAGTTCAGGGTGTTGGGATTGGCAGAAGACATGGGAAGAGGCCAGGAAATCCCATTTCAGGCAAACCCTTTATCCCAGTGCATTCTGGAGGTGAACAAACCTAACCAAAGCCTGGGCAGGATGTGCAGGTTGTGTCCAGTTCTGGTGCTTCAGGCCAGACACCAACTGCAGTATTCTTTTGGGTCTCTCACGTTATGGGCCCAAAATCTGTGCCATCCCTTCAGTCATTGATAACCTCACCGGCTTTCCTTATTTCATGGAATCACAGAATCCCAGAATGGTTTGGGTGGGGAGGGACTTAGAACTCATCCAGTGCCACCCCTGCCATGGGCAGGGACACCTTCCACTGTCCCATGGTGCTCCAAGTCCTGTCCAACCTGGCCTTGGACACTGCCAGCCACAGCTTCTCTGAGCACCCTGTGCCAGGGCCTCCCCACCCTCACAGGGAAGAATTCCTTCCCAATATCCAACCTAGATTTCCCCTCTTTCAGCTTGAACCCATTCCCCTTGTCCTGGCACTCCAGGCCCCTGTAAACACTCTCTCTCCATATTTCTTGTTGGCTCCTTCAGGCACTGGAAGGAAGACCACAGTTAGATCACCCTGAAGTTTATCTTCTCCAGGCTGAGCAATCCCAAATCTCCCCCAGCAGAGCTGCTCCATCCCTCTCATCACCTTGGTGCCTCCTCTGGACTTGCTCCAGCAGCTCCATACAGCCCATCCACAATTTCCCTCCCACTGCTGCCTTGGAGTAGGTGTCTCCCTACCATGGAGTGTGTGAGGATTTTTGGGATGTGGAGGCAGCACAGGGCACATCTCCCATGTCCCTTCCTGGCAGTGCTGGCAGGGTCACCTCTGGCAGCCTCTCCAGGTGCTGAGCTCACCTGGAGGGACACCTGGTCCTGCAGGTATTCATTTGTACATCGAGTTTTCAGCCAATTTATAGATATATAAATACAGGGCTTGGGATTTTCTTGGGTAGAACAGCCCCTAATAAACAATTCCTGAGTTCCTTCCAATTTGAAAACTGAAGCCAAAAGGTTCCCTCTGCACTCAGCTTGGCTGCCAGCAGTACCTGCAGTAATTCCATAGTGCTGAGCCCAGCCTGGGGCGATCCCACAGTCCCTGGAGTGATCCCACAGTCCCTGGAGTGATCCCACTGTCCCTGGAGTGATCCCACAGTCCCTGGAGTGATCCCATTGTCCCTGGAGTGATCCCATTGTCCCTGGAGGGATCCCATTGTCCCTGGAGTGATCCCATTGTTCCTGGAGGGATCCCACTATCCCATTATCTCTGGAGGGATCCCACTGTCCCTGGAGTGATCCCATTATCCCTGAAGTGATCCCATTGTCCCTAGAGCAATCCCTTTGTCCCTGGATCAATCCCACTGTCCCTGGATCGATCCCACTGTCCCTGAAGGGATCCCACTGTCCCTGAAGCGATCCCATTGCCCCTGAAGTGATCCCACTGCCCCTGGAGCAATCCCACTGTCCCTGAAGTGATCCCATTATCCCTGAAGCGATCCCACTGTCCCTGGAGCGATCCCACTGTCCCTGGAGCGATCCCACTGCCCCTGGAACGATCCCACTGTCCCTGCCTGTGCCAGGTGGGTGGGATCAGTGGGGCAGGCTCCGCTCCCAGCGGGAAAGGGTTAACTGCCAGCGCAGAGCACAAACAGAGATGCGAACAAACAGTCCCGGGCAGAAACCGGAGCCATCACTTCCCTCTAATGAAAACCAGATTCACTCCTCCAACAATCATCCCACTGTTCCCTCCCTGCCGAGGAACGGGACTGTTGTTTCTCCTAAAAATAAAAAAAATAATTTAAAAAAAAATCCCCAAACCCTTATGTTCTATTTCTAGGGATAATCACTTTTATCATCTGGGTAAGGAAAAAATAAAGTTAATTTTGTTTTCCAGGTCTATATGCTGAGCCTGCCAAACAAAAGGGAGTTTGCAGTGCTGTTGGTCCAGATCTGAGTGGGAATTAATTCAGATAAAATAACTGAAATTGCACTAGTTAAGGTCTTAAATGTTTGCTACATCCCTTTTTTATTATCTTAGGTGGGGGACAGGTATAACGGCTATTTGGAGAGAGAATTAATTCAATTTTGTTAAGCAGACCTTGTTTCCTTCCACCAGCTCCATCCAGCCCTGCCTGGGAGCTCCTCTTCCACACCAAAAGGGAGACTTGATCTGAGAAATCTTTATTATTATTTATTATTATTTATGGTGCAAAATTGGGCTGTCAGATTTGGGATGAAATTAGGATTTTTCTGGTGTGGATCTCACTGGCCCTTCACAGACCAGAACCCTGTTTTGGATCGCTCTAGGCAGACTCAAAGTGACCAACAGTGACAGATTTTCTTTGGAAACTCAGTCTATTTTCAGCAGAACCTTGGAAAATATGGTTTTTTCAGACACTTTTGCTTGAACTGTGAATATTTTTGCACATCCCTGTTGGATGTCACATCTCTGTGCCCGTGTTTCTGGGGTGCCACAGGAAGTCTGCTGAGAGCTTTCAGTGCCTGCCCTCGTGAGCAGCACTGGCTCAGCCTTTAACAACCTGATCAAAACACGCAGTGCTCAGCCTTTTCTTCAGCTGTTGGTTTGGATTTCATGCTTTGGGTGAGGAGAGAACAGGATTCTGATTTGACTGCGAAAGAATCAGAATTCAGACTTTTATCTCCCCAAGCATTTCCCTTGAACAGACAAATCAACTGGGAGCTCTTGATGAATTTACCCTGCCCCTTGATATCTCCCAACAGCCGAGCTGTTCTCTGGGAAGGCGAGCACTTCAACTCACACAAATACCCCTGTGCTTTTTAAACAGGGTCCAAAGAGACATTTATTTTGGCTACAACAATATTTTCCTTTTATTGCTGCTCTGAGATTCAACATTTCCAGAAATAACTTCTGAAAGATGCTGAGGGTCTGGGGTATAGGTGTTGTCAGACAGAGCAGGGGAGGCTTGTACAATGCACAGTGTGTGCTAAGTCTGATTTTCAGAAGCAAGGAGTTGGGTTGGGGAACTGGAATAGCTTTTCCAAGTAGTTTGTTGTGAGTCATTAGGAAATAACATCCATTTCTGCACCCTACAGAGCTGCTATCCCATAAATTCACTGTGAAGAGATTACTGGGTGCATCTGATGATCTCTCACTGATGGTTTGGGTTTGAAGTCCCTTCAGCAGCCCACATGGGATGATTTCTGAAGCTGTATTTTGGGGGGAGATTGAAAGTATTGAGTGATATTTAATTGACTAAAATCAAGAATCAACAGATTGTTTGTTGTCCATAACCTAAGGGCCTGTTTGTCTCTTTCCATTTTCAGGCTAACTCCCAAATTACCCTTCAGCAAACTCCAAGTGTCAGCATCCCTTGCTCTGACTGGGTTTACCTGGAACCAGGTGGTTTGGGCTCAGGAAAATGCAATTCCAGCCTGTGCCCATTTCCCATTCACACCTGTGTCTGTAGCAGACATTTCCTGGGTGCTGGGCAGTTGAGATTTTTAGGATCATAAAATCACAGAATCCTGGAATGGTTTGGCTTGGAAGGGATCTAAAATCCCATCCAGTTCCACCCCCTGCCATGGCAGGGACACCTTCCACTAGCCCAGGGTGCTCCAAACCTCATCCAGCCTGGCCTTGGACTCTTCCAGGGATCCAGGGGCAGCCACAGTTTCTCTGGGAAATCCATTCCAGGGCCTCCCCACCTTCACAGGGAGGAATTCCTTCCCAATATCCCACCTAGACTTCGCTCTTTCAGTCTGAACCCATTCCCCCTTGTCCTGGCCCAGCTCCTGATGCAGAGCCCCTCTCCAGTTCCTGTAGCCCCTTCAGTCCCTGGAGGGTGCTGTGATGTCTCCACACAACCCTCCCTTCTCCAGGACGAGCATTCCCAGCCTGGCTCCTTAGGGAAGATGCTCCAGTGCCCTTGGTGACATCGTGGTCTCCTCTGGCCTTGCTCCATCTCCCTGTCCTGAGCTGGGGGCACCAGAACTGTTTGCAGTATTCCAGGTGGGATCTCAGGAGAGCAGAGCACAATTCCCCCCTGGACCTGCTGCCCACACTGGGATCAGCCCAGGACTGGGGGTTTCTGGGCTGCCAGGCAGCACTGCTGGCTCCTGTTGAGTTTTTCATCAAGCATCACCCCCAGGTCCTGCCCTCAGGGCTGCTCTGCTGGGAACAGCTCAGTGCTTTGCACAGCAGGCACAAAGTGGCATTCCCATGGGGCTGCAAGAAAACCTGCAGTGCTGCATGTCTGTGCATCAATTTTTGGGGTTTTCTTGGGGCATTCTATGCTTTGGGGGCTTCCCTGCAGGGCTTTTCTTCTGGGAACAGCTCAGTTCTGTGCCTGCCCTCCTCTGAGGGCACAAAGTGGCATTTCAACAGGGCTGCAAGAAAACCTGCAGTGCTGCATGCCTGTGCATCCATTTTTGGGTTTTTTGGGGCCATTCCATAGGGGTGCAGATGTGTAGGTCTGTCTGGCTGAGGGGGAAGGTGCTGAACATGCATTCATGAAGAGCCCAGTGTTCAAAGAGAACTGCATCACTTCCCATTCATTTCTGCAACACTCCCAAATGTGCTGACCCAAGCCAAAAGCTCTCCTCTCCCTTCTGCTGGTGGGGAGGGGCTGGGGATTTGTGAATGTGTGAAAGCATTAGCTGCCAGTTATAACTGGAATGGAGCCTAGAGGAACCCAAATCCTTCAGCAGGAAAGTTTGTAATACATTATCTCTGGAATTGGCCCAGCTTTCAAAACCAGGAAGCATTAATAGGAATAAATGTGAGCACCATTAGCACTTCCAAAGGCCATGATTTATTTGCCATTTTGGTTGCAAAATATTGTTTAGCTGCATAATCTTGATCATTTAAATAGGAAATGTCATCAATGGATTAGTTTATTAAATACACAGACTGCAAGTGAGGGAATTCCTTCAACTCCCAGCCAGAGCAGGCAGGCACTGTGCACTGTCTCTTCAGTCCCTGCTGGACCTGCTTTGGGACAGGGGAGCATTTTCTGCTCTGAAGGGATTTTGGAGCATTTTAAGAAGAATAAAAGCAGAAGAGTTTGGGCTGAGGGATGCTGGGCATGGGCATCACCAGAGCAGCAGTGGAGGGGCTGGCACTGCCTGGGTGGGAGCAGGGAGGGCTGGGAGAGAGTGCCAGGCTTTGGGGCTTTCTGCTCGTGTCAGATCCTGGTTTGTTCTGCTGGGCACAGTGTGCATGAAACTGGATTCCTGCCCTGGCTCCAGAAGAGAGCAAGGCTGCTGGGGTGGAAGTGACAGGCAGGGCTGGGATCACACAGGGCTGGGATCAGGCAAAGCTGGGCTCAGGCAGAGCTGGGATCACACAGGGCTGGGATCAGGCAGGGCTGGGCTCAGGCAGGGCTGGGATCACACAGGGCTGGGATCACTCAGAGCTGGGCTCAGGCAGAGCTGGGATCACACAGGGCTGGGATCAGGCAGGGCTGGGCTCAGGCAGGGCTGGGATCACTCAGAGCTGGGCTCAGGCAAAGCTGGGATCACACAAAGCTGGGATCACACGGGGCTGGGATCACTCAGGGCTGGGATCACTCAGGGCTGGCTTAGGGTCAGTGCTGCCATGGTCACCCAGGCTGTCCCAACACAATGCTGTTCTCTCAATGTTTGTGCCCAAAATACTCCAAGGACTCTGAAGTTCCTGATCTTGCTGCAATTCTGTTTTCTCCCAGCAATTCAAGCTCCACTTTTCCAGCACTTGTCTCTTGCAACCCAGAGGAAACATTTACCTCAATAAAACATGGCCATGTTCTACTTCAGTGGGACCCAGCAGCTGCCCAGTGACCATTTCTATCTCGTTATCTGCTGAGTTTTACTCTCTATCTGGCTGATTCATGGAGGCAATGCTAATTACACTGCCTTTTTTCCTAGTACAAGATATTTCTTTCCCCCTAATGTCTTGCCCTTGTAGTCAGTCTGTTCCCTGTAAAACCCTCTCCTTCCCTCTCCCCCTTTGATCTCCTGGTTAGGGTTCACCTCCTTCATTTTTTGCAATTACCAGTCTGCAGTGAGGATGCCCCTGACCTTTCTGCAGCAGTCTGGCAGACACATGGGGCAGGAAGCTTGGCTTTTATTTCAGCCTTTTCCACGATCCATCTTGGATGGATTACAACAGTAGCAGCTCTGACTGTCTTGGAGCCCTTTTTGTGATAAACAGAGGTAACCTCAGAGACACAGGGAAATGTGCAGGCTGGGGCTGGGCTGAATGGGCACATTTTTGGTGGCTAATCAGATGCAAAAGCCCCTCATGGTCTCTATGTTGCTGTACTGGGAAGAATTTCTTTTATATCAAGTTCAGCAGAGCACAATATGTTCTGGGGAAGAATCAAGAATCCACAGGGATGTCAATACAGCAAATGAGTCATTTGCTTAAAAAAAAAAAAAAAAGAAAAAAAAGAAAAAGAGAAAAAACTTCCTTCTGTTCTGCTGCTGCTTCGCTGCATTCTTCTGATTTCAAAGTTTTGAATCTACAGCAGCAGCAGCAGAACAGGCAAAATAAATCAAACTGCCAGGAAAACTGTGCCAAAGATTAGGATGGATCTTGGGATTTGTGTTTGGATCTCAGTGAGATGGGTAAGTTTAATAGGAAGGGGGTGAGTTTGTGTGCCAAACCTAAAGAGGGGGAATTCAGGTTGGATGTTGGGAGGAAATCTTTCCCTGTGAGGGTGGGCAGGCCCTGGCACAGGGTGCCCAGAGCAGCTGTGGCTGCCCCTGGATCCCTGGAAATGTCCAAGACCAGGTTGGACAGGGCTTGGAGCACCCAGGGCCAGTGGAAGGTGTCCCTGTGACCTTTAAGGTCCCTTCCAACCCAAACCATTCTGCCAAAATTCTCTGGGCAATCTGTGCCAGGGCCTCCCCACCCTGATGGGGAAGACTTTTTTCATAATAGCTGTATTTTTATTTTTCATAATATCTGATGTAACCCTGCTCTGTGTCAGTCTGGAGCCATTCCCCTGCTCCTGGCATCTCCTTTGAAAGCTGCTGGGATTCATGGCAGCAAGAAAAAGTGAAGACAGGCTCCTGTGTGAGGGGAGGGGGCAGGGAGGGAGAGATGAGCCTGCAGCATGACATTCTAACTTTACCTGCTGGCTGAAGGTATCTGTGGATTTAAATGACATCTCAGGGGACAGTATCAAACTTCTGAATTCCATTCATCCATCAGATGGGGAGAACAAGCCCTGGCTTTCAGTCAGGCGGGAGCTGCAGATTTCTCCTGCAGTAAATGAGCTCAGACCACACAGATAAAGAACGTCTTCTGTTCCATCTGAAAACATTTCAGGGGAGAATCATCTGTCACTTGGCTCCGGGCTGAGGCCTCTCAGCTCCCCCTGAGGTGCAGAGGCCGCCACAACAGGGACGCTTTTCAAACCCTTCCCAGTCCTTCATTCCATTGGAACCTCCAGAATTTGCTCCTCGGAGTTAAAAGCAAATTGCCCAGCGAAGGAAAGCTGCAATAATTCCACTGCAGGCACCAATTCCCTGGGAAGGGCTGGGCTGGGTCACCCCTGAGCCCTGCAGAACTGCTGGGTTTGGAATTTAAAGTCCCTTCACGTTTTTCCCTCCATCAAGGGTCCTTCTATCCTGAGCAAACCCCAAGGTAAAGGAGATTTTGCATGGGGAGTTCATCCCCTCACTCATCTGTGTTATTTCAAATTTTATCAGGGTTAAGACGTAATTTTTATTGTTAGAATAAATGTAATTGAGTAAATGTCCCAGTTAATACCAGTCCAGTGCAGGCAGGGAGCTCTGCTCTAATTTAGAATAACCTCTGGGGAAGAACCAAACCTTCCCATGTCAGCCCAACCACAGTGGCTGTGATTTTGGAAAGTTTGGGAAGTTTTACACAGTTTTTATACCACTTTATACCAGATGGACTGGCTGGTCCTGCAGGTGGTGATGCCTTTTTTTAACGTTAAAAGTTGTTAATTCACCAAAAAGTTCTGTTCAGGAGGCTGAAGCTGATCATAAATTTGCTAAATTCTAATGCATCTTTTTAACTGAATGAAAAATATATTTTAAAATGTCAGAAATCCTTTTCAGACAGGGGGTCTAGAACACGATTCTCCCATACTTTTACTTCCCAGTGGCTTTGAGACACTCCCACCTGGGGCTCCCACCGACTGCCTTGTTTAATATCTCACTTTGTCCGAATAATGACATTTTTATTTGGTGAAGGGGGATAACAGCTTTTCCAGGGAATGGAAATCTGGAAAATGGGAGGGGGATCAGTGGAAAAGGGCACTGAAGCAGAGGGCAAATGCTCCAGGACTGTTGTGAGCCCTGGGGCTCCTTTATCGCCCTGTAAAGGAAAAGTGGGTGCAGAGGTGGCAGAGAAGAAATTCCCCCAAGACAAAATCACTTAAAGAACAAACTTGGTCTTTTTGGCTTCATTTTAAAGACAAATAAATTTAAAGACAAACAAATTTAAAGACAAACATTTTCAAGACAAATATTTTCAAGACAAACAAATGTGTAGTGAAATTCCCTCACAGTCCCAACCTTCCAAACCCAAAAATCACCTGAAAACTCAATGTCTGGGTGGGTTGGTTTTTGGGTTTTTTGTTTGTTTGTTTGGTTGGTTTGGTTTTTGAGTTTTTATTTTGTTTGTTTCTGTTTTTGTGGGAGTTTGGGGGTTTTGGGTTTTTTTGGGAATTTTTTGGAGTTTTTTGGTTTTTGGTTTGGTTTTTTTTTGGGGGGGGCTGGTTTTGGTTTTTTTTTTGTTGTTGTTAAATATTTCAGCGTGATTCCCAGAACAAATGAGTTTGGCTAAACTGGCGATAAGGATCTGCAATGTGAATCACGGGCTCGTTTCGTTGAAAGCTGCCATGGAAACAGATCCCCGGTTAACTCGGTTACCTCCAAAGGCTCCATCGGAACACTCCATCCCAATGATTCCCCCCTCAATTCCCAGCAATCTGGGTCAGGTACAGCTTTGGATCCCAGAAAAATGTGTGTCTCGTGTGTTTATGGCGTGCTTTTCCATGCAGAATGAGGCAAACACACCGCGGGGAGAGAAAAGGGGCAGCGGGCAGCGCTTTACAGCAGAATTTCGTTTTAATTAAAATAAAAAGCAACTTTTCAAATCCGAACTGTCAGGCTGGTTAACTTTGCATCCCAAGCCGGCAGAGATAGATTTTCATCTTTGCAGAGCCTTAGTTAGTGGTTCCTGGCACATTACATTAACTAATTTGAGATCGAATTATCAAATTTGCTCATTGCTGCTAGCACTAATTTGAAACCTTACAATAAAGAACAGTTTGAGAGGCAGATGAAAGGTTGCCACCCACAGAGGCTCCAAGACCTGTCCCTGGTGTATCACAGCAAGGTTCGGAAAGATTTGGGGTAATTGCAGTCATGAGCTGGAGTTGATTGAAGAAAATTATACCCCAGTTTTTTACTACAAGCTTCTTTTTTTTTTTCCCCCCTTTTTCTTCCTTTTATTGTGTGTGTGGCTTTTCTTAAATTGTGCTGGGAAACACCATTGCAGGGGGGACAAAATGTTGCGTTTTTAATAACTTTATTAAAACTTCTCTTCATATCCTCGAAGCTTTAATGCTGCTGAAATCCTGAAGGATTCTTTATATACACGTTACCTGTGTTTTCCAAGAGGTTTTAAATTTTATTGTCTCTGAGGTTTTTGTGTTTGCTAAACTTCCAGGCAAAACCACATTAACGATGTAAAATCTTTCACGTCTCGTTAGCAAAGCTCTTGTGGGCCTTCTAAGTCTCGGTTTTATGAGGAAAGCTCCTCAATTGCTGGGTTTGAAAATGATAATTGTGAGCTGAGAGCAATTTCCTAAACATTTCCTAACGGGTATAAAAGTGATGCAGCAGTTTCTCCGCTGCTTGCTTGAATTACCATCCTCAAAGAACTTGCATTTTAACAAGTTCTGCAGGCTTGGAGCAGTGGGGGTCCTGAGAGAGGCATTTTCTTTCTGACCTTCCTGAGATAAATAATTAAGATGGAGTCTAGATAAAGATCACTGTCAAAGGTGAGGGGTCAGCCCGGCTGCCTGACCTGAGCGCTGGAATTGCCCCGTGTGCCGCAGCAGAGCCTCAGAGGCAGCTGGGTGTCAGCAGGAAACAAAAGTTTGGGGCTCTGTGAATAGGCAGAGCTCTGGGAAAGGAGAGGGGGGAGTGAAGGTCTCTGTTGGCACTGGAGATCCAGCAAATGGCAGGTTTTCAACCCAAAATTTTCCTCTCTGGTCAAGGGGATGGGAACAGGTGAAGGGGTGGTAACAAGGGTTGAAATGTGCAGAGTGCAAAGGTTAAAATCAGAGAATTGAGGGATGGGTTGGGTTGACAGGGACCTTAAAAAACATCCAGTGTCATGGGACACCTTCCACTCTCCCAGGCTCCTCCAAGCCCTGTCCAAGCCGTCCTTGGACACTTCCGGGGATCCAGGGGCAGCCACAGCTTCTCTGGGAAATCTATTCCCACCCTCCCAGGGAAGAATTCCTTCCCAATATCCCATCCAGCCCTACTCTCTGTCACTTTGAAGCCATTCCCTGTTGAGTGAGGATGCTCAGACACCCCAAGGCCCCTCAGCACTGAGCTGGGCCAGCCCCAGCCCAGCAGTGGCTACTGGAACTGCTTCCAGTGGGAATTCCTGGGTGCCCAGGCTTCTTTTTATATCACATTTTCATCTGGGAAGAAACCTGAGGAGATCACAGTAGGCCCTTGGGTGGGAAGCACCTCTCGGAATGCCCTGTAAGGAGAATCATCCCTCTCTGCCCCACTTCCAGTGCTGGGTCAGATCTCACTCCATGAGCTGCAGGGGGTCACTGAGAAGAAGTGAAGGTTTAGGAGCAGTTTGGAAAATGCTGATAATGAACTCACAGAATTCACAGAACCACCAAGTTGGAAGAGACCTTCAAGACCATCGAGTCCAACCCAGCCCCAACACCTCAACTGAACCCTGGCACCCAGTGCCACATCCAGGCTTTGTTAAACACACCCAGGGATGGGGACTCCACCACCTTCCTGGGCAGCCATTCTAATATTTTATCACTTTTTCCATAAAAAACTTTTTCCTAATATCCAACCTGTATTTCCCTTGGTGCAGCTTAAGGCTGTGTCCTGTGGTTCTGCCAGTGCTGCCTGGAGAAAGAGCCCAACCCCACCTGAGCACAGCCACTGATCCATCACCATGAACCAGGATGTGAGAGGAGGAAAAACAGGGAAAAAAAAATCCACCTCCCCTTCCCTCCCCATTGCTGGGCTCGTCCTGTTTCCCACCCTCTGCTTTGGGGAATGGTCTCATCAAACACTCCAAGTGTTGGGGTTCACCCCTCTCACAGCTGCAGATCCCCAAAAGGAGCAGCCCTGCCCCTGCTCGTGCCAGCTCCCAGGAGCAGCTGCAGGTGCCCAGTTTTTTTGGGGGGTGGGAGCACATCCAACTCAGGGTACCCTCACCCTGGGGGTGCCTGGGCTGGGTCCTGTTCATCCAGAGAGGGAAGGAAGGAGCTGTGCCTTTAACTGTCCCTGCAAGGCCTCTGCAGCCTGGGCTGCTCTTGTTTTGAAGACGGAGTGCTTGGGGGCTCGTTCCAGAGCTCAGTGACAGAGAGGAAACAGGGCCAGGAATAAATGGCCTGTTGATTTACTCAAGTTACATCATTTTCTTCCCCTCAAGAGCCTATAAATCTCACGCTCCTTGTAAAAACAGAATTTAAAAACAATTGAGAGCTTCTGAGACGACCCCATAGCTTCCAGCCGCTGCGGCCTCCGAATATAGAGCTGCCTTTCACAGCCTGGCCCACTTGTTTCATATTAGATACAGGGAGCCCTGCTCCCAGCTAAGCAGCAGAAGCTGTTAAGATATTTTATAGTCATCCTAGTGGTTTAGATAACACTCTCCCCATACACAGGGAGCCAAAAAGCAGCTTCCTGGCCTGGCCACGGAGCGCCGAGTCATTAATTCACGCGTTCGGGGTTCTCCTCTCCCCACGAATATTTCTGATCAAAGGCACCCAGGCTGGCAGAGGTGCCTCTGTTAAAAAGTGGATTCTTCTGATTATTGCACAATTTATGGCCTCCTGGCCCTGAGGATTTGCTTTTTAAGAAAAAAGATCAGTTGTTGAGGTGGCTGTGGCGGTGGTAGTTTTGCTCTCAGGCTTGCGGCCCAAGAGATTTTTAAATTCAACAAGAATTTGTGTTTTGGTGTTTTTTCATGGCTGGTGTGACACAGAGAGCTGGGTACACATTCTGGGGTGGGCATCAGTGTCTGGGGGTTGAAACAATGGGTCAGTAAATACTTGAAGTGCCCCAGGTGAGGGGTTTTGCACCATTTCTCCCCTCTGAATTAAGAACTGAGCAGGAACTGGGATTTCACCTCTCTAATGTCAGCAGCCAGGTCTCCAGGATAATTTTTCTAATTGTTATGTGGGAATGTGGAGCCAATGGAGCAAGGACTGGCATTCTAAAGCTGAGTGGTGCTTAATCAGTGGCAATGAAAAGCCAGTTCTGGAGGCTCAGGTACCCTGAGGAAACATCAGAGGCTTTCTTTCCCCAGTGTGTTTGCAGCCCTTTGCCAGCTGTGCAGCAATATGACATCCAGCAGTGTCCAAGAGGCATTTCTCAGCCCAATCCAAGCTTTCCAGTGGCCAAATCCATATTTTCATACCAAATCCAAGGGGCTTTCCCCAGTGTGTTTGCAGCCCTTTGCCAGCTCTGCAGCAATGTGACATCCAGTGATATCCAAGAGGCATTTCTCAGCCCAATCCAAGCTTTCCAGTGGCCAAATCCAAATTTTCACACCAAATCTCCTAAGTTCTGCTTTTGTTATCACAGCTGATATGTGTAAAGTGGCTTCTATATTATTAGATCTGTAAATATATAAAAATGTGCAATTTAAACTACTTTTTTGCACATGAAATGTGAATGAAGATTGTTCTTTTCATTCAGTGAAAGTGGTGCTTGCTGCTCTTGGCTGAACTGGAGATGGGAGTTTGTATTTCCCTATCAGGGGATGCTTTGATGCTGATATTGTGGTTAAGTGCAGGAAAAGCAGAACTAAACAATGAAACCAGCAATTCCTCCTAGGCTGATTTNCATCCTCCTCTTCCCCCTCTGTTTTTTTTTTTTTTTTTTTTTTTTGCCCCCCAATAAAAGAAATAAACAGACAAGCTGACACAAGCTGGGAAATGCAGCTTGGCTCGTGCTGGCTGGCTGCCACCCCAGCACAGGGGTGAGGGAGAGGGAATCCCTGCAGGCACAACCCACACAAACAAAGTGGATTTACTTATCATTTATGAAAACAAAAAGAAGGTATCTGATGAATCACTGGGTGGATTGAGGGCTGCACAGGGACAGTTGCAGCAGCACTTTTATTGTGTGCTGGCTCCTGATTCCAATTTGCACTTTCCTTTTAGGAGTTTCCAAGGCTGGGTTAGAACAGTTGGGAGATGTTTCCCTCCCCAGACCTTTCAGCCTGATGAAATTCTCTTATTCCAAGAGGATGCCCACAGACATTGAGACCTGCTTAGCCAGAAACTTAACATTGAATTGATGTATATAGATACACACATATATAAAATATCTGTATTTACAGGGATAGCTATGGATGGTTTGTGGAAGTTGCTGCCAACCAATAATTTTGAACTTGTCTTTGAGTTGCCCTCATGGCTTTGATTTTGCAGAGAGATTTTTAGGAGGGCAAACATCATCAAACCTGGACTAGTCCAGCTTACTGTGATATTCAGGAGTTTAAGGGCTGGACATTAAAGTCTTTTCCTTATGCTGATGCTTTCTCTTCATTCCCAAATACTGCATAAACATGAGGAGCATTCTCCATATGTATTATGTAACTTCATCAACTTCATATTTGCAGTGTTGTGAAATTAATGGGGTTTGGAGGGGTTTTTTTAACTGGAATTTGCTTTTTTTGCCTTTTTTTTCCCCTCTTCTTTCCCATTGCCTGCTGTTCCCAATGTACTTGTTTGTGCAAGGGATTGTTTTGTGCCTTGCAAATTGAAGCCTGTAGGGTTTGTCAGGTGTGGTGGTGACTGAATCCCCACAGCTGCAGCCTCTGAACCAGAGCTGGGGATCACAGAGGGGTTCTGAGCTCCTGACACCACCCAAAGGAGCTTTGGGAGCCCATCCCAATGAACCACTGCCCAGGAGGTGCTTTTGGGTGGAATAATGTGGGGATTGGCTCCTGACCACTGTGGTTTTCAGAGGGAAATTTTAGTTTGCCTGTTTCTAGAGTAGAACTACAAATAGTGTAATTTTGGGGGTTTGTGTTCATCAATCCCATATTTAATCCTTTTCTAAGTACCTCTATAACTTTTTTATATGCTTCCACCACAGTTTCTATTTTGCAGTGGGTGCAAACTGCTTTGTGTGTGGTTTTGTGCATGACTGCAGTGGCAAAAGCCTTTGGTGGCTCTCAGCGGCCCAGCGTTGTTCTCGTGCCTCTGGTACACACTTACCATTATTTTTATCTGTTTTCCTGGCCCAGCACTGTAAAGCAGGTTGAAAATCTGGTTCCCATCCCTGCTGTGTGCAGCAGAGCTCCCTGTTTTCCTGCCATTTCCCCCTGCAAGGGGAACAATGCCTGTTTCCACATCTCCAGCAACCACCCAGTGGCACAGTTGGGCGAGCAGAGGCAGGTTCTGAATCCCACAGTGTTTCCTTTCAGCAGGGCATTAAAAAGCAGCTAAGAAAGAGATCTCACAGATGCCAGGAGCTGTTGAGCATTGAGTTGTAGCCTCCATGGAGCTTCAGCCCCTCCGTGGGCAGACAGGCAGGGGTTTTCATGCTGTTTGACAGTTATCTCCCCAGCAGCATTACTGGGCTTATACATCCCCTTTCAGCAGCTCCAGATAGAGCTGACAGCAGGGGGATTCTGTTTTGTCTCAGGGAAGGAAAGAAAAAAACAAAAAGGTGGTCTTTAGGCAGCAGCCAAGGCCACACTGGAGCACCAAGGGGGACAATGTCTCCTCTGTCTCAGGGAGAAAATAGCTCCTGACAGGAATCAGCTTTCAGTCAACTGCCAGGCATCTGTCCTGCTGGGAGGCCTGAGCTGTGAGCTGGGATGGGGATAACTGGGATGGAGATAACCTGGGATGGGGATACCTGGGATGGAGATAACCTGGGATGGAGATAACTGAGATGGAGATAACCTGGGATGGAGATAATCTGGGATGGGGATAACTGGGATAGAGATGATAACTGGGATGGAGATGATAACTGGGATGGAGATGATAACTGGGATGGAGACGAGTGGGATAGAGATAACTGGGATGGGGATAACTGGGATGGAGATGAACTGGGATGGAGATGAACTGGGATGGGGATAACTGGGATGGAGATGACCTGGGATGGAGATAACTGGGATGGAGATGATAACTGAGATGGAGATTACTGAGTTGGAGATAACCCAGGACGGAGATAACTGGTATGGAGATAACTGTGATGGGGATAATCTGGGATGGAGAAAACCAGAAACATCCTTCCGAACTCTTCCTTCAGAAGGTTCTTCCCAAATATTTAATATAAAAGGGATGGAAATTCTCAATCCATTTGGAAGGAGGTGTCTGGCTCTTGCAGGAGGGCAAGGAGGTTTTCCCAGTTCTCTGAGGATGTTTAGGAATTTCTGCAGGATTCTCAGGGAAGGGGAGATTGTTTTGGGGTAGTATTTATATTTTTCTCTTTTCATACCAAAGAAAACTGCAGTGCATCNATAATGTTATTATTTTTAAATAAATAGCTGTGGATTTAACCACTTTTGTTATCAGGTATGGAGTTTTTGTGTGGCACCTGAGCCAAGGGGACAGAACCCAGAAACACTGGCTTCTTTTTAATAAATAAAATAATAAATATAAATTTTAGTTATTATTTAAAATTATTATATATTTTTATTAATTTAAACATTATTTTAAAATATTATTTTTTAATAAATAGCTGTGAGATCCTGGATGGTTTTAGCTGCCCCATCTCAGCCTGGAGGATGATTCCCTTGAGGAATATTCTCCTGTTATCCAGGATGGGGATTTAAGGATACATCCCACACCAGCCAGGTGCAGCACAGGTATTGGGATCAGCCTCTCCCCCCTGGAATTCTGGAGTTCCAGCACTTCAGCATTAAAACTCAGCTTAGAAGAAATTGCAGCAAAAAATTCAGTAATTGTAGATGTAAAAAGCAGTTCTGTTATCAGGCTTGGAGTTTTTGTGTGTTTTGAATCTGCAAATTATGGAGTAAAAGTGCAGGCTGAGGATCTGCTCCCACACCAGGACAGTGTCCAGGCTCTGAGCAGAACCTCAGGCCAAAGGGTAACACATTCCTTAAACATGGTTTTGTAAAGGAAAAACAAACCCAGCCCCAAAAATCCTTGGCTTTCTGAAGGCTGGCAGTTAATTTTGATGGGAAGAAGTTGAAATATTGTCTCACCAACGAATGCTTTTTCTCCCAAATCCTTCACAAGGCACATCTATTTCTGCCACTTGAAGTTTTCAGGGGCACTCGTGTTGTCGTTCCCTTAATTGTCTCGAGTCCTTTCCCCACCGAAGCTCCTCAGCTCAAGTGCTCTGGCTGTGAGAGGTGATAAAGCTCCTCCACAGCCAGCCTGGGGCTGAGAGGGAGCTCTGATAAGAGCTGCTCTGCAGGGCATCCTCAGGCAAGGAGTTGAATTTTGGGCTTCAGCCACAGAGAACATCCCCCAGACCCACCCATTTTTATTGCTGAAATTCCCCATAATTCGAGGCAATTCTGATTTGAGTGCAGATAAGCTCCTGATTTCTCTGATCTGTTCCTAAAGGGCAGATTGCTGTATAAAAAGCACATGTTAAAGGGGTTTTGCAGCTTGAGATTTATCTCTTCAACACCCCAACAAGGAACCAGAAGATGCTGTTCTCTTTTATTCCCTCAAGAGCCAGAGCCAAATGACTTTGCCACCTGTTTGGTGCTGGCAGAAAGAAAACCCTGTGTTTGCAGCCATGATTCAGGGTCAAGAGGTAAGGAGATAAGGCCTCTCTTTTGTGAATGGCAGCTTGACTTTCAGCGAGCAGGAAGCGGGAATGAATGCGGGAGAATGGCAGGAGGCAGGATGCTGAAACTCCAGCCTGCTCTCATCTGATAAGGGACAGACACTCAACTTAACCCTGACGGGAGCCTCTGCCCACAGCCAGGGCTCTCTGGGGCACTGACAGAGACCAGGTGCTGGCTGGGGACAGGGACAAGAGAGAACACCCCGAGTTCTCTCTGTGCATTAATAAATCCCAGGGATGCACTAATCAATCCCAGGGATGATGCCCACCCCTGTCCCCCTCTCCTGCCTCTTCACATGTGAGGGCACTTCCCAGCCTCCCTCTCACCACGTTTTTCCCCTTCTAGGAACATTTTGAGTCTGAAGGGAAGCAGAACCTCTGGTGCTCCACACAGAATTCTGAGGGAGGTTTTGAGACATTTCTTATCCCTCAGGAATTACCTAGGAGTGTCAGTGGGGCTCGGGAAGGGCCACCAAAAACACTGAAATACTGCTCTAGGTGTCAAACCCATCCTGCCTTGGGCAGGGCTCAGGAGAAACTCCAGCTGGTGACATCCCAAAGGTACTCAGGTGTCCACTGGGGAACCTTTCCTTTCCTTCCTTTCCTTTCCTTCCCCTTTCCTTTCCCCTTCCTTTCCTTTCCTTCCCCTTTCCTTCCCCTTTCCTTCCCCTTTCCCTTCCCCTTTCCTTCCCCTTTCCTTCCCCTTTCCCTTCCCCTTTCCCTTCCCCTTTCCTTTCCTTTCCTTTCCTTTCCTTTCCTTTCCTTCCCCTTTCCCTTCCCCTTTCCCTTTCCCTTTCCCTTTCCCTTTCCCTTTCCCTTTCCCTTTCCCTTTC